>JAGVSQ010000397.1:0-41048 GCA_022683975.1 Rhyacophila evoluta
GAATCGAACCCGCATTCCCCGGATCGCTAGGCGCACGCGCTACCAACTACGCTAATATAGTAAATGTTTAAATATATTGTATTTGAACTAGACAAATATGGTACACTTTCAATCATTAAAGCATGGAAGAAAAATAGAGTAATTAATTAAAATCCAAAAAAAAACTACAGTAAGTTTGTTGTCTAATAGTAAAAATGAATGACCAGATGACGATGTTATATTATGATGTAAACCCATAAAGGAGTACGGACGTCATATTACGTTTGTGCCCTAATAATTACACACGTAATTCTGCATCCGACCATATGCCGCGGGAACTGATGTCTCTTGTTAAAATATATATCGTTTCAGTAACTATTAGATTCTTCTGAAGAAACGGTTAAATATATCGTGAAAGTCATACACATATAATGTAAAAATGAACTAATTCTAACTAAAAATTAAGTATAATTAGATGGTACCTAATGAACATTTGTATATGAGTACCAAATACTTTTTTACACGATGTCTTTTGAAATGTATCTTCCGTGTAAAAGGAGAATCGGTCGTGTTTCAATTTATATTAAAATGATATCGCTCACATTTCTTGGATAATATACGTTACATAAACACACATATTACTGTGGTTATAAATACACAAAATAGGGAAAATTAAGTTTTCTCAATAAATATTCAAACTCGGATACTAAGTTTATTATCCATTAGTAGCAAGTTGGAGCATACTTTTTTTAGAAAGTGGCATGACACCCCATCAATCGATTCCCGATTACGGAAAACACGAGTTGCATCGAGGCACGTGGCCCTTTCAATAGTTTGCTGGTTGCATTATGAGCTTTCTTAAGCCTTTCGTGAAAAGCTTTCGTTATATCCGGTGCTCGTTAACGTAATTACTTTGCCGTCACAGCTGTGCTACGTCTTCCGTGTGGTCTTTCCGACACTGAGAATCGATCACAGTGGGGTTTGCGCCATTGATTATTCTGTGGACGCGTGCTGGGCTCGCTTTGACAAGACAAACTACCAGGGATGTCTCTGTTACGAATAATATTATATAAGGCCTCTCATAACCCTACTCAATAGCATTTACGCGTGGAATTATATATTTAACTCGCTCCACTGTTGAATCGACTGATTGAAGCGATTTGTTGCAACCTTTCTAAAGTTTTGTCCATAGTGCTAACAAAGTTACATTTAGTTAAAAGGAGAAAACTGTTCTCGTACATCGAATTTACTACTCTTAGCTCATAACTAACCAATTAACTTTGCCGCTTATAAAAACGTTTTAAATAAGTTTATTGTGATTATATTGCAGAATTAATTTGTTTATTAGAAACACTCAATACAATACAACATTATATTTAAAGGTTTTCAACACAAATTTTGAACCTATTTAATCTATCGAACAATAATTAAACTCAATTGATTATTTATATTTATTTATCCCTAAATTTATTTTCAAAAAATTACATGGAAACATATTTCATACTATGCATAAAAAAATGTCTGAAAACTACTGGTAATTTTTAAATGTGCTTGCTCAATATTCGAAGAGTAGTATAAATGTAACAAGAAAAAATATCTGGTTAATACTCTGGATTTTTTTTTCATTGATCAAAATATTTTTATTTTAGCTATGTCATAGAAATATTCAAAAATAACTATATAATATAAAGATACATATACTTAGTTTCGGAGGCAATATGATGGTATACCATATAAATATATAAGTAATGAAGCCTCTAAACAATAAAATTTAAGCGTTCAACCTGGCCTAACTTAACCACTAATAAATGTATAGTTAAAGCCAGAACTATTTAGGATGACATTCTAATTTAATGGTGATATGGTACGTACCTATATTTAAGATAAATTTGAGTAAATTGGCTTTTTTTAACCAATACACATAATATGAAGCATACTTTCATTTGTCATTAGAACATATTTTTAGTATTTGTAATTGTTCATTATTTAAGAAATCACTCTAAAAATGATGATTTCATGACCCGACATTTTAAAGTAATGCCATACCAATGGAATGTACATCATCGAATGTTTTTCCAAACATTATGCAAACAATCAATGACTTTGTCAACCCTGTCAAGAAAAGCCACGCGGTGTGTCGGGTGAGGTGGGACTGTCACGTGCAGGCACACGTGTGCTCCAAAAAACCTTGCGACGGCCGTCTCAAACGAGGGTCAACATTGTAAATTTCCATCGACCGCGCAGCCTAAAGAAAAGAATCTTTTCCATTGAACAAAATTGCTTTATTATAGCGACGTTTTTTTACATCCTTTGCGTAATATGAAAAAATGTTTTCCGGGCTAAAAGATATTGTGACTTTTAATATTTTGAATGACGTTGCATTACGAGTATATATATGAATGCCTTTGTTAATTATTGATTAAATCAGTTAGTCGTTTATTTATCATGTGAAAGCGAACCGTTCTTAAAGCTTTTTCGCATTTTATACATTTAACAAAGTTTACTGTGGACAAAATCAATTTATTTTTAAAGCAGGCAGTCATAGTCGAAAAGCTTTGAACATAACTTAAACGAGTATGACGTATTTCGATTATTATTACTAATTACTAGTTTTGTGACATAATCAAATCGTGACTTGTGTCAACTTGGTAATAAAAAGTTTTCTCTAAGTGGATAAGAAAGCTTTTTTCAATAGTATAGCATGCTGCAACGAAATTATTCTAAGAAACATCGCTTCCCAAAAAACTCTACACGCAACTCATTAATATTATCACTTACAGCAGTCTATGGCCCACGGTCGTTATTGAAAATAAGAATGAAGCTTAATTAATCAAGCTTTTATTGTATTATTAATGCGTAAATAATTAATTTTCATTTAAAAATGTGAATTACTGATGTAAAAATATATGGGAAGAAGTCCAGAAATTATCTCGAGAAGAACTTACGTTCTTTATTGGATTTATAATTTAAAAATACTTTATTTTTACAGTTTCAATTCATGTATTATACTAGTTTTAAGGTAATCTTTCAAGTAGGTTTAACAAGATCTGAGAACGCCACAATTAACCGGCCGTTGTTTTACATGACAATAATTGTTTGGATAAAATTTTGTTTAGGAATCAATTAATAGCCATTAGACACAGAGTGAATATATTATATTAATTGCGAAACTAAGTGTCGGTGCCGAAATATTTTACTGTTATTTTAATAAATCAAATTTCTCTTGCATAATCAGCAGCTTTATGTCACAGATGGTTTTTTTAATTATATGTTTTATTCCACACTTACTTACTCTTTCATTATCTGCTACGCATTTCCACTTTTGCATTCGTTATTCGAGCATGGAACCATGGCACAACAAAGATAAAACTTCCAGTAGTGTCTCAAAAGTAGCCTGCTTGTAACGTTTTTGAATGGATTGACATGTACTCAATTTATTTTCTTAAGAGACCTTGTCGCTCAAAGCAAGACGCCTTAATTGAAATAAAGAACATTGTCCCTTTGTTGATAGTACTTCACAATAATCAACTGGTTATCAAACTCGCTTGAGAAGCTCTCATCTTTTAACGAACTCTTAGCAGTGGCGTAGCTACAAATTCAGCGCCCTGATGCAAGTTTCCTCAGAAATTAAGCTTCTTTCCAGAAATTGTGGTTTCTCGTTTTTTTTAGCTCTCACACTAACTTTACCCTATTTACTACCATTTCCATTCCTCATCGGTAGCTACGCCACTGGCTCTTAGTATATCATAAGTATTCTGCCTGAGAAACATCCAACCCAGCATACAGCTTTCAGTCCTACAAAGAAATTACATAATACCATATTTAATAATGATATAACACCTGTTTTATAGTATTATACAATATGTATTCATCCGTTGTTGTCATTTAATAAACGCTCGTGCATTTTGTATTTCAATTTATCAGTTAACAGTTTATTATTGTCGTGTTTTTTGATTTGGGCCAGCTATGAAAACATCGCCACGCAAAAGCTGACACGCGATTTTCGTTAATGGCTCCCAATTATATACTAAGCGCAAGCAGCTTTTACCTTCTTAGATGAACTGAAGACTAAAAAAACCTCACGAAAACAGCACTATCATTGATAATTATTCAAAATTAACTACTTGAAATTAATTAAAATAATTATTTTTAATTGTCAACTAAAGTCTAAAAATATAAATGTGCTCACCCTTAGAAATCACCCCAAATTGATTGAATTGAAAGTGTTTATAATATTTTATATGTTGAGATTCAAGGTATAAATGGCCAATTGGTTGAGAGTTTGACTGACGAATTATGATTTTGATGGGGATATATTGATTCCAAATTCCCAATTCATAATAATTAATAGTCTCTTTCTTTGGTGACCTATTTTAGCAGTATTTTTATAGTTTTCTAATAGAATACAAACAGTTACAAAAAGGCATTTTTAAGAATTTTAAAATTATAACAACGTTCCCAAAACTTAACTTTTCAATTTGCTGAAATGTATTTTGCAAGCCAATAAAATAACTCACTACAATAACTATTGAATCAACATGCTATATACTTAAAGCTAACTTAAATTCATTGTTATATACGTACCATCTCCGCTCCGAAACTGATTTTTTTCGTGAGAATTGGTTTAGACAATTTCTCAACCCGCTAGTGATCTTGTTCTGCATTTCATTAGATTTTTTAAATATAATTGATGTGGGAATCGAACTTATACTACCCAGATACGAGGTGCTTTCAGCTGAGTCAACAGTTTTTAAGTTAAAATCAATGTTTCATCAAATCAGTACAATTCAGTCGTAATTTTCGAGCAATTTGTTGCTATTGTTGTCAATACGTCTGCACTATTCTATAAATAAAACAACGTCAAAAACATATTATACTTATCCATAAATCGTTTTATATAACTTACGTTTTAAAATTGAAACACATAAATACACTAATTCGTCTCGTTAATATAACAATAAAACCGCAATAGACGACTTTCCATGGATATTTTTATGATAGAATCAAATGTATCGTTATTTCTTGACATTAAGAAATTATTTAATGTTCAATCTATTATGTAATATATACAATTTTTTTAACGTTTTTAACATTTAGTAAATCTAGAATTTACCTTTTATACATCGTTTTAGAGAATGCAAATAATATCAAACTACTATAATGCGGGAAAACTTTCATTGGACATTAAAGATAATACATATCCATCGTCGTGCTAATATCCCTCATCTTGGATCCATTTTCAAGTCTAATAAGAGACTGACAACACGAGAAAGGTCAAATATAAAATTACTAGTTTCATATTAAATTAATTTGACATTTACTCAATGATAGTTTTATACAAGAAAGTTTATAAATAATAATATGTTATTTTACTTGTAGTGTATGATAATTTTAGTATTTTTGAGGTTTTGGATCGTTTAAGACCGATAAAAAATGTCGTATCAACAAATTATACCAAAATTTACGTTATTATCGGTATTTGTAAACAAACCGAATCGATTGTTTTGATGGCGAGCTGACATGCAGCCCGTGCATTATACCGAGAATTTGATACGATTGATTATTTCAAATGCAATTGATAGTCAAATAAAATAATACAATACAACGTAAATCATATTTACAAATATGAATTTTATTGTTTTCACAATTATCTGCTACAAAATCAATAATGAGTGAATGTTTTAAACATGAAATAAGTAGACTGGCATGATGCTAATACAATATTTACAGGTGATGTACTCAATAAAACAGAGCAGCGTAGTGATTTTTTTGCAGAAAGCTTTGGAAAAATAGTCACAGTAAATCTTTCAAAAATATTTCCACAAAAAAATGGACGGATTGGTGTATAATAAAGGGAAAAAATATTAATATTTTTTTCTAGATGATGAGGTTACTATTATAAAACATATTTTTTGTGAACATGTATTTTATTAAATTTCAAATTCTTAATAAAATTATATGATTAACACTAAAAAATATAGTTTGGCTTTTATGTTTCCCTTTATGTCTAACTTCTGTATGATAAACCATAATAGCTTATCGCCAAAACTTTTTATTTTTATATTACATTAGTTATTATGTTTTATATATAAACACAAATTACACGATACAACTGCAAATTGAATTCGTGTCCAGGCATATTAGTTCAACTCAAACTTGCAAAGTTGCAATTACATATCACTGTAAACACATAAAACAAATTTGAAACAATGTCAGATTATTTAACTAAAATAAGAGAAACGTTCGATGTCAAATATATCCCTTAATTATTTTTCAGAACACGCCATTTAAAAATGATATATTTCTGATGAACGATTTAACTGCGATTTGAATTATTCAAATGCATCACGTTTACTTAAAAATATCTTTTTAAAATAATTTAAATCATGCCACAAATAAAAAACTTTTTTATTTTGTAATGAGACTCACAAATGTAAAATAATATGTTGTTTTGCAAAACCGTTCATAAATCTTCGGTAAGAAAGCGAGTTTCAAACATAATTGTGTTTTTCACGATATATCAAACAAAGCGTATTATTCTTACGTGTCTCCCCGAATATAAGACCTGGTCTTATATTAATTTTACACCCACACAGCTCACTAGGGCTTATTTTATGGGTAGGAGTTAGATATTTGCGGGAAAATCCAAAAAGACAAAACAAAGTTTTATATTCTCACGTAAAAGGAAATAATTGTAGAAATTCATGTTTGAGTAATCTTTTTTCTTATTTATTTAACAGTACATACATTAAATATAGTACTATAATAACAGAGCTCATATATTATTAAATATAACAAACATTTAAACAATACCAGCTTTAATTTTAGATGTTCACTCTAAAAATGGAGCAAATGGGTCTAGTGTGAAGATGTCCGCCCCGAAAATGGAATATATGGATCTACACATTCTGATTTAATAATGCTTATATTTAATTCTCTTAGTGTTGGCCAGGAAGTTAACGTGCGTGCTTTAGAGCAGGAGACAAGGATTTTGAGTACCACATCTGGTAAATTTAAAAAGTCAGAAGTGGCTATGATATGGCAGTGAGTGGTATAAATTAAATGAAGTGGCCATCTTCACAAAGTATCCTTGTGCTCACTTTCAGCGCGAACATAGCTTAAAACAAAAAATATTTATTTCATACATTTCAATGCTTAATATCATTAAACTAAAATTACTAAATATTTGTGCTATGCAATATTTTCATAAAAATGTTCCTAAATAAGGAGAAATAAAAATGTTCAGTCGTTTTAAATCAACAAAATTACTAATGGTATTTACATCACATCAGTCCAACAGGATATCACCTTCCATTGGAATATGCAAAGCTGGCCGCAGAATGTTCGAGAGGAAGGTCAAAAGCTTATTCTAAAGAAGATGACTTTGATGACAGTGATCTTGGAATGAAAGACCAAAAGATTTGGATCTGTAAACCAGTCGGCCAGAGTCAAGGAAGAGGCATTTACTTGTTTAGGGTAAGACAGTACTAATGTCTTTAGTAGTTAGTATTTGTAAAATTAGTAAAAACAGTTGTTTGAAAAAATACCGTTCCATCAAGAATCTTTACTAATTAGCATTCTTCAACATACATACATTTCGGTTTAGTGACAATATATTTAACATTTCCTTTCTTTTCAGCGTTTGAGTGATCTCACATATGATAATAACACTGTAGTCCAAAGATATATAGAGAGGCCTCTTCTAATTGGGGGATACAAATTCGACCTCCGCTTATACGTTTGCATTCCGTCTTATCACCCACTCACCGTTTACCTCTACCGGGAGGGATTAGCTAGATTTAGTAAGTATCAAAAATCTCATTGTGAGATTTTTTAAATTATACTGTGTACGGTTGTGCACAAATAGTGCACCTCTGCATTGACTCACATTTGCCATGCAATATTGTCCCCCGGTGGCCGAGAGGTTAGCGTGTGCGTTTCAAGCCAACGATTGCGAGTTAAGAGTCCGACAACTGAAGAAAATTTTAAATCTAAGATTGCAGGACTAAATGTCCAACGTGGTGAGCAATTGGCTGAAAAGCAATTCTCGCAATAAAAATGTCAAAATAAGTCATCACAGTCCAGAATTCCATGTAATCTTTATCAGTGTGCTTCCAATATATTTTCAAAGTGAAAATATTGAAAAAAAATATGTCATACCAATGCAGATTGATCAAGCATTCTCCGTTATTTAATTCAATGTAGAATCTGTTCGCGCAATAAAAACATATTTCTATTCTTTGTTCTAAGGATTTGTCAATTAAACATGATATATAAAAATCATTTTCTCAATAATGCATTCATTCTTTCCACCTTATAGATCAGTCTTTTTCTAACTACCGATACTAGATACATACATTAATTTGCCAGTATCTTTCAAAAACAAGGACTTTTATTAATCAACATCAAATCGGTATGAATGCATAAGTAAGCACTCACAGAAAAATAGATTAATAATTTCACTTTATTTCAGGTACAGATAAATTCTCTTTGAATGATCTACATAATCCATTCCGGCATCTGACAAATAGCTCATTAAATAAATTTGGACCAAAATATGCAGAGTGCAAGGATAGGATAGGAGCCGGTGAGTAAAATGGATTGCTCTCATTAAAGTTTCAAAAAAAACTTTCGAAAAAATAAAAACTTTTATCAACTGAATATGCTTCAGGTTGCAAATGGACGCTCCGTCAGCTGCGTCGATACCTTCGAGGCCTGGGCGCCCGCGACTGGTGGATGTGGCAACGCATCGCGACACTAGTCGTCCTCACGGCTCTAGCCCAGGCCGCTGGAGTACCTCCAGCCAGAAACTGTTTCGAGTTTTTCGGGTTCGATGTTCTTCTTGATGCTGACCTTAGACCGTGGCTACTTGAGGTAACACAAATATGAACTGTTTGAAAACTAATAATTAATGATGATATTGCAGTACAAATCAAAAAGTACTTTTTAATTAGCATTTTCTTAATAGTATATAATAATAATGTAATTTTCTAACGATTAAATTGTGTAAGTATAATCAACTTGTTAAATGATTCCATTCTAAAATGTGTGTCAAATGTATTCTACTATTGCATTACAGTAATGTATCATAGATATCCTCAGCATATAATTAAATTCATTCGAAAATTATTATTTTCCACTTAGTGCTTATTATACACTTTTTCACTTCATTATACACTGAAGTCTTTCCCATAGCACACAAAAGAATTAACGGGTTACTACAAAATGATTCACGGGTAGAAATCCCCGTACGAACATTACAGATGAAAAGTCACAAGTTTTATTTTGTTTCTATTTGGATCCATGGAATGGGCCAAAGAAATTGATGATGTTTGGGATACAATATGGTGCTTTTGGCGATAGAATCATAATCGATATGAAAAATGTTTTCCTATCATATACGGTGTATATATTATTTTAAATTATTCGTGAATGTATTAATTTATTATTTTCAGGTCAACCTCAGTCCCGCTCTCGCTAACGACTGCGACGCCGATGAGATAGTAAAGAAACCGCTTCTTCACGATTTGTTTGACCTTCTTGGTTTACCTATGCGAAATACTGGGCTATCTCTGTTTACCGTCTGGTCCAAGGAAACTTCCAAAGACAACAGTGCATCAGGGTATAAAAATATAATACTGTCATAAAATGGATAAAAATAAAAACAATGGATAAAAATAAAAACAATATTATCACCACTACTGCTTTATGAAGATATTGCGTTATTAATTTATTTTATAATATATTGTTTATGGTTCCAGTTCCTGTTCTGATGAAGATGAAAATGGAGAAGGAAATGATCCACCGATTAATACTATGCGAACATCAAATATTTGGAAAGATCATAGCAAATCTGAGGTAAGCAAATAATAAAGAAAAACTAATTTTTCTAATATATACCAGTATGTTAGAACAAAACAAAAAAACTAGATTGAATTAGGATTTTATTCATTCTTCGTTGTGCATTTACCTATCTTGGAGCAATTGATCTAAAGGGGATTATTAAGAGTGAAGTTTCAACTGATTTAAGTTAAGACTCAGATCCTTTTTTCAACATGTTCTAGCTACCCAATCAAGCAATAAATGGAAATCGGTTGAGGCATCGTCAAGCGCGTCCCTCTTCGGGTCGCGGTCCTCCGGCACCCAAAACTCCTCCACAACCACCACGTCCCAGAAAACAAGGAAGACCATTGCCGGCCATTAATCTCACATTCCCCAAAGATTCACATGACCCAATAGTAGGTGTCTTTTAAACAACTACATATTCATATTTAAATATGTTATGATATATTATATAATTGTTTTAACCAATATTATAGATCAATAATACTAAAGTTTGTCTATATTATAATACCAACAGATTTCATCGAAAATCTTTGCAAAAACTGACTACTTTCCGTAATGGGTTGGAGCAAAAAAAATAATCTGAAATTTTTGAAATCATTAAGAGGAAATACAAACTGTTTGATGTGTTTAATATAAAAAAAAAATCTTTACATCGGAATCCACAAAACATAAAAAAATGATTATATGTAGTCGAACATGTGTACAGCACCTTATTTTTTCTGAATACAATGTAAACTGATTTTAGAATCAAGTATTGCCAGAAGAAACTTGGGGTCGCTACAGTGTTGTACAGAGAGCAGATCGAGGCCGGAGACGGTGCCCAGCCACTGCAGCGCCTTCATTGATGTGGGGCAATGGACGAGACTGGTCAGCTGCTCCTTCCTCTACTGGAGGATGGATCAAACTATTTCCAATGGAAATATTACCAGCTGTGAGTGATGATATTCATACTTAACTCAAAAGTGACAAATTGTTATGTTTTATTATTATGTAACATAGCAAAGTAATGGTTGAATAAATATGCTGAACATTATGTGGTCTCACTTCTGATGCATATTTTAATACAAAACCAAAATGGTAATGGATGATAAGTCAACCATAGCCAACGAACAGAAATTATATTTCTTTTAAGAGTCACTCATTGTTCACTTTCATCAAACTGTAACAATTCACCATTGATATCAATATATCATATTATATCTGACATAAATCCCCTTTTTTATTTCTTCAAGGATGATAATGTTGGTGGTTGGCATACGGATAGAGATGTTCGAGCGGCTGTGAGCAGTGTCGCTCGTTACACAAAAGCTGCAAGAACTGTTGAAAAACGCTTTCTCGAGGCTGATGACCAACAGCTCAATAATGCCATGCGAGAACAACTTCAAAGCGATATAGAAATTTGGCTTCCTGAAATATAAATTTGCTTATTCAATTTACAAAATGTTATTCAAATTTATTAGGCATAAATAAATACCCTAACAACTATCTATTGTAGATATCAGTGATTGTTTATATTCATAACTAAAAATAAATTAAAGCTATTACCCAGAAAATTCTAGAATAATAGAATGAGGTATGAAGAATTTTACAGGTCATCATATTTTAATAATCATTAATACTGTGTTAATACATTAATACTTAATACACAGAAATTGTTTTAAAATGTGAAAAACAATACAACCAATATGTTAAGGTTTAAATATACACTTAAACTTGGATATTTTTTAATATATTTGCCATGTCACTTTAAATGTAGAGTATAATGAAGACTGATTGTTTATTGGTTTTTTATCCAGTATAAATATAACAATCGCTGATATATAATATAGTTAAAATTGCCTTTATATAACAAATAAAGCACCACAAAAACCTTGTTCACTCTCATTGTACATATTCATTTCAAATTAGATTGCCAAATTTGTAGAACATTGTGTTTGATCCGTAGACGATATCTGCTCCATGTTTTAGATACATAAATTATTAAATACTGACAATATTACTCCACTAGATCATAATTTATTGTACAATATTAACCAATCTTCAAATATTTTCGATAAAAAGATAATCAATATGGCACACACTACATTACAAGGACAATATATCTTTTTAAATATTAATTAGTAAGCACATTATCACATAAATACAAATTTTATGAAATAAGCCGTTAACTTAGAACAAAATAATATAATACATTCACTAATGATTTTCATTTTGGTAGATGACAGTGTACGCGGTTTAAATGGAATTTTGAACCATTACATTTCACCTTAAAGTACTGTATTTATTTATAGCAGTATGCTAACACACCAAATTAAATACAATATAATATCAGTTTATTTTTTTAAGTAGTTTCTAGTAATATGTAAAAGTGTTAGGGCAGCGTTTAAGTATAATAATTACAATTTTCTTAGATAATTCTATCTATTCTATAAAAAAAATCTTCAAAGACTGCTTTATTGTTTTTAATTAAATTATACTATTTATTAAAAATGATGCTTTGTAAATAACTTCCTATACTCAACAATATGTGCACAAATATTTCGATGCCTTTCATTTAAGAATGAAAATGTGATAAATTAAGGCTTTTGAATAATATTTATTGTACTTATTCCAAATTGAAATGCCAAATTAATTACACATTTAAATAAACCGTCTAGTATTTCTTCTAATAATGTTCATTAGCACTAAGTACCTACTTATATAACTGTATTAAGACTATTCTATATTCTATTTGTCAAATAAAATATCTACTTCTAACTTAAACTTAATAAAAATACTAATTCAAATCATACTATGGATTTATTTAATAAACACCTTACATTGTTAAATAAGAAAATTTTACTTGTGACAAACTTCACACAAAATAATTTTAACTACCACATATTTCAATTTCTCTCGTATAACTTACTGTAATTATGTATTGTAGAATTCACATGAAAGAAGTTAACCAACGTTCTTTTGCAGATGACTCCCATTAATGACTGATTGTTGAATTTCAAAATAATACAGAAAGAGTCAAAACGATCTAGAAATACTATTCGTTAAAAATATAAAAACAACCTCACTAAATCCTACTTGAAATAATTATATAAACCTGATATTCAACATTATACTATATTTTACTATGCCTACTTCATAAGTAGAGCATATGGATCTCTACAGTATGATGAAGTCTACTCCAGAAATAGAATTTATGGATATCTACAATGTGGAGACTCATCTTGGTAGCAGCTAATTCCTCAACCTATTCGTTATTGAATCCTCCATCTTTGGATTTTTTTAAATTTCTACCATATTACAATCTTACACATCTCACTAGTGGATTAGACTGCATAATTTTGTTTCAATGGAATTTTTGATGATTTGTTGCGATTCATAGCTAAGGTTCAAGAAGCAGTAAATAAAAGTCTTTTTAAAGATGATCTGTTTAATATGCTGATAAAATAATGACACTTGAATCTAAAATTAATTACATGATATACGATATAAACTACATTTCAATGTCATTTTGAACCTAAAACAACCTTAGGTATACAATAAAATATAATTTTTTAACAACAAAATATATAATTTACTTATATTTTTTTATAATAATAAGGATAATGACGAAATGATATATATAAAAGGTGTAGAAGAAAGAATGTGTAAACATTTGTAGATATTTACAATAATAATATTTTAAAAATAAAGGGTGGTGAAGAGGATTTTCTTCCGATAGAAATAAATCTTCTAAGCTTAGTAAAAAACGTAAAGTTTCTTTATCTAATAATTACAAACAAGGTGGAATGTCAAGAAAATAACTAAAGTTAAAAATAGGCTTCAAAAGAGCTGCTCGGATATAAAGAACGTTCACTTCTCGGTGACCGTTGTGATACAACTAATTTCAAAATTATTTTCGCATTTTGAGAATACATAATATAATTTGAAATACATATTGTAAATAAAATAATTTCATTATAAAAATTATAACAAATTGAAATATGACATTAAGTAAATTGTTACTCATTTTATCTGAGATCATTCCTACTAATTTTGGTCTGGTAATTTAAATTCTACATAATGTATTATTAGTAGTGTTGCAATAGTTGTGGTCATGAATTTCCTATGCAGAATAAGACACTATTATATTTGGTCTCAAATTCCCATTGGGATATTGGAGTTCGATTTCAGTTTAAGCTAAGCATGGTCATTGTTAAAGGATTTAAATATATGTATTCTAACATCTTACAGAACATATATTTATAATTCGGTAGATTTTTAATCGAGGATAAAATAGTAACTAACATGATATAACACGAAAGTGACCAAGTCATTTTTGATTTGAATAATTTCTTATTACATGTGACTAATATATCAGCAGTTAATAATCAAAATTCATTTTCAACCAGCACATTTATTTTGGTTCTCAGTATGAAGTCGACTCGAAAGTCGTTCATTCAAATGATAATTTAAATTCATGGTCATGTGTTTGAAACACTCATTGAAAACGAATATTCTCAACAATCAATTTATAAAATATATGGAGTTTTATAGTAAATATGATATATCATATATTTTGAATAGAAAATATATATTTTTACAAAACTATCACAATCAACAAGTGGAGGGATTATCGTAAAATCTATTTCGTAACTTGGTCGTGCTTTACTAACGTTAAGAAAGAAAAGAGCTTTGTTATAACCAACCCATTTTGTATAAATGTAAATGCTCAGTTGTTCAATTGATTGTTAAATATGAATCCACTCAAAAATTCACTATGCAAAAATTCTACACTGCAAGAATAAAAATTACTCTGCGCTACGTAATAATAAATAATTAGAAGAATGACATCAATTTGACTTGAGTAAATTTATATTTTTTTGCACAGTGTTTTAATTTAAGGAAAAGCAGATATTAATGCTTTCACCGGGCTATAGTAAGAAGTTATTTAAATTAAATAAAAGAAATTACATTAATAGATATTAATTTTACAGACGAAAAGATATTTTTAATTGAAAGATTTTAATTCCTAATGTTAATAATTACGAATAAATATTTTAAGAGTTTCTTAAATAGTATTTTTGTTAATTGAATTCTCACATAGCAGGTACGTAAATGGGTTAATTTTTTTTATCTTCTTTAAATATAATTGACAATAATATTATCATTCTACACATTTATGTATTGCTTCTTTTCGATGAGTATAATTATAGATATATATAGTCAACATTGAAAGCTTTAATAATTTGATTGAGTTTAATTAAACATTTCGAGATCAATAAAGTTCTAACTTCCATAATACCTCTGATTTAAATTGAAAGAGTTTTAATACTGCATATCTGAATAAAATGCAAGAAAACTACAAAAATCTGAAATTACTTATGAGATATGTATACTTATGTTACTATATTTTAATAGAATTTTTTAAGTATAATAAATACATACCAATTGTCAACCAGTTGTGAAATCTTGTATTCAATGTATGAAATAAAGACAAAATCATCTATTGTAAGTTCAGTAAAGATTCGTAACATGTGAATCTTTTTCATTAGATCCGAATAAAAAATATTCACACCAGTAAATAAACAATATTATTACAATCAATTTACTGTTAGCTACAATATAGCTTATCATTTTGAGTGTTGTATAATCTCATAGTCCCTCCCTATCTCGCTTCTGCCACGAGCTATCAATCAAAAAGACTGTTTATATTGCCAATATGTTCACCTCCTGGATAAGTCAGTGTATTCAAATAATAATAATAATAATCAACAAAGATCCGAAAAGAAGTTTCCAGAACTATCCAAGGAATGTTGTGATTAGTTGCCAATAGTCTTACTACATAAATATGTATTTTTAATGACTTAATAAATTTTAATTAAATCCTTGTACATAATACGAAAAAAATATGTAAGATTTACAGCTGATATGAAGACTAATACGTTAATTAACATATTTAACTATGAAAGAAATGATAATTAAACCATTAGAAAACCACTTACATTAAATGTAGACCTTAATAAGTAAAACGTAGATAATAAAAGTACAGATATGAAAACATTATTTATTGTGGTGTCCTTAAATTAATTTACGAAGTAGTATTCGTTAAATAAATATTTTAAGCTTATTTGTTCATCTTGCAAGAGTAGAAACATCTCTTTTTGTTTCCGAGCTTATTATGTGCAATTCATAATATTTATCAATGTTTTGTGTTCAGCTACGGTAAAAAACACCAAATTTATTATTGCTTTATCAAACACGCAAACATAAACAAATATTATGAACACAGGTAAATTTGTCTAGTAACGTTTAGATACAATTTTTATTGCATTGTCAAATAAATAAATTGCAACATTTTCGTGACAAAGACATTGTGAGAAAGGGCAATTAAATTCATAACACTGAGATAATAAGGATAATGGCATTTTCTTACATTCATATTATAAACAAAACGTATGTCGGATTTTTATAATTTGCTTCATAATATTTTACAATGTGAATCTATAACTATAAACAAATTAAATTAATTATGTATTGTGAATAAACAACGATGACATTTCTATAGTTACCTTCCATTTCATTGGACATATTTATTTACAAAGTACATTTAACTAATTATCACTTAAATACTAAAAAAAATGACAAATTTGATAGTTTGAATTTATCTGCCACCAATTTTCAGCATTTAGAAATAAATGTCAATGATAATTTTAACAACAAAAAAAGTGATACATACAATAATATTTTTTCTAACAAAAGAAAACAGTCATCATACCGCTTTTATAAACAGAAAGTCATTGGTATAAAATAAAAGAAAAAAACAATGAATTTTAAATAAAAATAATAATACTAGTAACATAATTTTAATTCACACTGTTCCGCATGTTTTGTGTTCACTGAATCTGATGACATTTAATGTTATTCAAATTCAATATAGTCAATGCATCAAGACTCGTTGTTTTCATTTTCTGTGAACATACAACGACGGTAATAACACTGCTTTTCAACGAACAGCATCAATGTCCCTCTGTGCTCTTGAAATTTTAACTTTGTCCTTGGGCGTGTTGCTTTCGCCGGACTCCAGCGCAAACATCTTCATTTTTTCTTTGAATGAGAGTTTCTCTGGAATAGGAGTGTTTCCAGCTTCCTGAGCTCTTTGCTGCTCCGCCAACCGTCTTTGACGGGGATCCCTGTAAGAAATAAAACAGATGGATTATTATATATAATCCAGCCCATACTTAAGTTAGATTAAAACAGAGGACTTGATAAAATAAGCGCGATTCAATCATTTTATTTTCAATATTCATTAAAAAGAGTAAATATTACATGTTTCGCTCCAATATGGTGCATGTAAAGGAGGAAATTTAACCAAGTATTAACAAAAGGGTGAAGCACCAATGCTTATATACAAATTTAATAGATATATATTTAGTATCTATTAATTTTCAAGTAAATTATATAAATTTGACCAATTCTTTTTTTAGCATGAATCATTCACTGCTAGATCAATGTGCGATAAGTTTGTCCTATAACATAATTGTAATTGTAAGAACTGTAATTTTCACTTATTTTTATTATCTAATCATATAAATCAATAATATGAAGTCATAGTATACAAATAACTAAATGCTGATAAGACTATCACAATCATTATTGGAAGATATAATACAGATCATAGTGTTTTATTTTTCCGATTATTTTTTATTTTTGCTATGAAGTGATTTTCAAATAGAAATTCCTTTTTTTAAAATCTCCTTATTGCCTAATCTGTTTATTTCTCATGCCAATACTAGAATACTGAAATTAGGTAAAAATCAAAATATTTTCACAATAAACATGATTGAGAAATGTTAAAATTGAAGTATGAAATTTTGTTTGACAGTGTCTTCAATACTACAATGATAATTGCAGTATTGATAGTATTTTTACCTGTACACTTCCTGGGCACCGATCACACCGGGAGTGTGAGTGACATTAGTCCCGGTTGGTGTAGTCGGACTCTGCAGCATCATCTCTGCTTCTGTGATAAATTTCTGCAAAATAATTTATCAATTAGTATAAAAAATAAAAGTTTATACCCTTTATCACATTTGTTATATGATCCTATTGATACAAAAAAGTTTAATGATAAAATATTATGAAGTAATTGATAGTCCATTGTCAAAAATGCACAGCATTGGATTAACAGTCTCTGAATCAGTCA
Organism: Rhyacophila evoluta; assembly: GCA_022683975.1. NCBI lineage: Eukaryota > Metazoa > Arthropoda > Insecta > Trichoptera > Rhyacophilidae > Rhyacophila > Rhyacophila evoluta. The sequence goes on from JAGVSQ010000397.1 coordinate 18,008, forward strand.
TTTTCTGAAAATTTTATAATATTTATTTTGGCAGTTCTAAAGAGCTATACATATTTTTTTTATCTGTAGAGACAGAAATAACTCTTTTGCAATTATTCAATTATTGATCTAGGTAATAATCATTTGAACTTAAGATACATATATCATAATATATCAAACTCCATTTTATATTGTCAAACAGCATGATACATCTCAACAGCTACTGTCTTTTCCCGAAAACAAGACCTTACCTGAAAACAAGCCCTATCATGATTTTTCAAGTTGCTTGTAATATAAACCCTACCCTGAAAATAAGACTTAGATAAGATTGTGGAAACGATTAAAATCGCATAAAAGTAGTGCATTTTTACTACCGTTTATGTCTCGTAAGCGTTTAATCAACACTTGATTCAAAGGTAGATTTAAAGGAGACAATATTTTGACCCTCAAACAAGATAAGTTCAAAAAAAATGAACAAAATTAGAAAAAAAGGCTATTTTGACAAGTACAAAGAGGAAATTGTGATAGGTTATGACGTGTTCAAGAAGAGGATATGACTGTGTTTAAATAAATTCTAATTGATACAGAGTAGATGAAAATATAATACTTTCTTTTATTATTTGGATCCTTTCACATAAAAATAACCCCTACTACACATTTCAGAGCAAAAATCAAATTAAAACCAGGTCTTATTTTCAAAGAAACACAGTATCTCTGAATGTCAACATCGCATAGTGATAGGCCGATATAAAATGGCAGCGCAAAAATAAAATACTATTCATAGAGCATAAATCTCATGCAAATTTTCAATTGAATAAACTGCCAATAATGGAAATTATGACAGCTATACAGTAGCATGCAGATGAATGATAAATGTTATGATTTAAAAAACACGTAAGAAAGTGTCAAAAAAACAATCATGCCATATCATAATTAGGTAACACATAATTAATATAATAATATAATTCTATAGACAAGATTTTTTTTCATAAATTTTGTTTCTAAAAAAATCTTATTTGGCACATGAATGTTTATTTCTTTTACCAAAGACATGCCTTATAAGATTAGATAAGAAATTTGATAAAGGAATCAATTGTTACTTTCATTAAAATAAATATCCATTAAAACTTACATCGGGATCTTCTCTGATAGATTCCATGTCGAGTTCGTGACTGTCAATGACTGCAGTAGCGACAGATATATTCTGCTGATCATTATCGTGAAAACTGACTCTCTTATCTTTCATATTGAGCACCTGATTGGTCGGCTGATTAGAATTCTGATTGACAAGCGACATCTGACTAGAGGTGGAAACATTGGATCGTAGCGCCTGCTGTTGCGACATTATTGCGAAAGAGGAACCTCTCTCAGGGGGAGGAGGTGCAGCAACATATGCAGCATTCTGCTGATTATAAATCTGATTATCGTATGAATGTCTTACATTGGAATCGTTGGCATTATCAAGACGGTTGTAGCTCAGATTCGCATTGATATTCATGTTTGATAAATTTTGTGATAATGCATTCGGTGACAGAATTGCATTATTAGATAGGTTCGGATCATATTTAGACAGATTTTGATTGCTTAGGGTATTATTTATATTGTATGACAGATGTTGTTCATATTTTCCGCTGATTGGATTCATCTGTTCAGGGTATTTCGGTTGGCTGGTGTCATATTTCGATGAAGTATTTGTGTCATATTTATTATTGACATTATGGTCATATTTAGAATTGTTTATATCATATTTCTGATCTATTTTGGGATTGTTATCGAATTTAAGACTCTGTGGGGTGAGATTAGCAGAGAAGCTGGCGTTCTTGTGGGTCTTGCTCGGCGACTGTGGTGAGTTTGAATTAAGGTTGTCCAGTCGCAGATTTGATTTGAGAATCGATTTCGGCTGAACTGGTGGAGGCGGTGGTAGTTGATTTGAATTTCTATTATCATTTTGCTGCTGCTGGGTAAGATCTTGTGTCTGAAAAATTTAATTAACATAATACACAACCACTATTTCTGATCCAATCCACTACCGATTGAACTAGTGTTTTTTCATTTTAACACAATGTATATATATTACAATACATACCAAATGTCATTTGTAACTGGCCTTGCAAACCCTACATAAACAAAATGCAGCCAAAATGATATTGAAAACTTCAGTTGCTATGACTTGCTCTATTTGAATGATATTCTGTTAATTATTATTCACAATTATATTTGCAACAAATGCTGATAAAATATATTTTTCAATAACTTGTTGTTAATTAGGTACTTACATACAATCTAATAAGAATTATACTTTTAATTGATTAATAAAACAGAGATAGTTTCATTTCAATAAGAATTTATTTTTAATTTAAATTTGATAATGTTCATATTTAATTCTTTTTAATTTCTAATTCAATTCTGTCATTTTTAATAATAAAGAAAACATTTATACAAATAATTTGTAAAAATCAGTCTTTACTTCTCTCACTTCCAATCCTTAAAATTCACATTCATCAGTCATATTTATTATTGTACAAACCTGTATTAGAATATTAAAATTCAAATCACACATATGTCATCATCGTAAACTTAACTTATAATATATTTGCTAACTAAGCAATTTTCTACATACATTTTACAACGCTTAAAAGCTCTATACAACAATAAAAAAAATATAAATATATGCCTATGGTTCTAATGATTTCAGTGCGAATGGAATACACAAATAATAAAAAACATGAAAGAATATTTTTTTAAAAAGGAAGCATCATTTAATGGACATGACTTTAAATTACCTGTTCAGAACCGTTAGTGTTGCTAGTAGCAACGCAAATGGGTTGTATGCTGCTCACAATGTTGCTAGCAACAGGCACAAGGTTCAAATCCTGACCGGGATTAGTCCCTTGCGCGGCCTGGCCATTGGAATTATTGTTAGCATTGCCGTTGTTAGTAGCAACTCGCAATAGACCACCGTGAGGGGGCACCACGGGAGGCCTTTCCGTTTCCTAAAAAATACAGGTAACTTCAAGTCCGGATTCTACTGTCTAGCGATACTTAATACTTATAGTATTGATAGTACTATATTAATAGTTAGTGAAAATGATTGAATATTATTTAAATTTTACTGAAATCATACAAATGAGAGTCAATTAGGCTTACATAAACGTTAATATTAGATTGACATGATAAACGCTACATGTTGGTATTTATATGAGGATTTCAGAAGATAAAATATCTGCTTTTCATATCACACAAGGTCATTCAATCAAATTTAAAAAAGCAAAATGGTAAACGTCATTAATCTCATAACCATATTTATAACTTCGACTTTTCATTTGTTAGGAATTTTGTTGTTTTAGAGTCATTTATGAGGACTATGTTATATCCAAAGTTCTTTTATGAGCAATTATGAACGATTGATGTAATATTCGATAGATATAAAAACCTTATTTAATTTAAAATGATGACAAACAAAACACACAATAATGTTGGGTGTTGAAAAGCTATGATTGATTTAAAAAAAAATACATTTGATTAAAAAAGCAAGAGATTGCATTGGTGTCATGATACTCAAAATATATACATAAGATAATTTTTTAGCGTGTAAAAAAATACATGAACTATAATGAATAGTAACCTTATCATCTTCTTCAGTCTGTGCTTGCTGTGCTCTTCGCTGGAAATCTCTCTCCAGTGTAAGCGCCCGCAGTTGCTGCTCTTGTTGTGGAGTTCGTCTGTCTTCTCCGATTCCTTGCAGAGCGCTTATTTGCTTATCCCTCCACACTCGAGCTGCCAGTCTTCGTGCTTCCAATTCCTGAGTCATCAACAAGTATTAGAATACAAATTACACAAGTTATATAATTCCATTTCAGCAAGCCAGCATAGCCCAATATATTGTAATGTAATTGCATAAATTTATTACAATCATATATTTACAAATTTATATTTTACACAGTCAATACAAAATTAAGTATGAAATTAATTAAGATGTAATTAACTTTTCATTTTTAGTATCAAACCTTACCTTTTCTCTCTCTTCTCTTTCCCAAGGATTGGGTGGATGCGTCTGTCCTGCAGTTTGCTGACCTTGTCCACCGCGTTGTGTTCCATAATAACTCGTACCCGAAGGCTCTGATCCTGCTAAATAATTACCATCTAAAATAAAAGATTTAAATTAATATGTTTTAAAGGTTTGAAACCATTTTACCTGTATAAATAATTTATATAAATCATGCATCATTTAAAATTTACCTTTATGGATACTAATTAGACAGTGATATTATTTAATATAAAAAGTGAGTTAAAACAGTACATCTTTTACAGTAGAATAAGCAAATTACCTTCATCATTTGCATTTGATGGATGATAAAGTGGGTGCGTTGCAGTTGGTGGCAGAGGAGGTCCTTCCACAATACCTTGAGAAATCATCTCACCCGATACACCCCGTTTCATACCCTGGAAAAAGCATAAATGATCAGCAACAAACCTCATCACCTTACATTCTTATGAATCCAAAAATAAAACTATGTATGTACATTATTCATTACTGATATATATATATATAAAAAAGTTCAATAAAAAGCTTTTTAACAGTTTTACCTGAGGTTTAGGTGCAACAGGAGGTTGGGGCTTATTCGGTGTTATCGGTGTGTTCGGTGACATGGGTCCATTGTTATTATTGTATGCATCTGACCCATATTGAAATCTGTCATTAAAAAAGTCACATTGTGAGATCAATAAAAAAATTGCATATATCAAAAAAGTGAATGCCACCACAACTGAAGAATGCAATTCCAAAAGAAAACTGCATATAATCATCTGAATTAAAATATAGTAACCTGTTTTGCTGCATTGGTGACATTAGACTTGGGTCTCCGTGAGGACTAAGAGGGCCTCGCTGTTGCCTTCGCGTTACTTCTTCAGACATCTCAGCCAACTTTGCCTGACCACGTAGGTTGGGACTGCTTCCTGCCATCTGACCACCATACTGGTTCAAAATTCCACCAACAACCTGCTGAATACACGCATGAATTAATTCATTATATTGTTTCATAAATGTTTTCTCAATAATATTTTGAATGCTGTTAATAATACACGAACCAAGATTTTTCAAAAACTATAGTGGATTTGAGTAGAGCTGTAACCTCCCAGTTATCGGAAATTCAATATCAATGAATAAATTGCATTTAAAATTGAAGATATACTAATTGATATATTATAATACAAACCTGTTGATTGCTGTACTGGTTATTTCCAAGATTCTGACTGTGATACTGATTAGGCCCCTGCCCTTGATTGGGAAATTGAGTTTGATTTCCATACTGAGCATTTCCAACAGGTTGGTTATTGTATTGGTTTGGATTCATGGGTGACATCGGTGGACGATTGTAGGTGTTTGTTTGCAGTTGATTGGTGGAATATGCACCCTGCATTTGATTGTATGGCTGATTTGGATTATGGGTACTGTAACCCTGGTTAACATTTGGCATACTGGGATAACCGCCTCTCACCTATAAGAAACCGTCAAAGGTGTTAAGAACTATAGAAATTATTAAATTCAATACCGCTCCGAGATAACTTTGAAAAATGTATACATAATCTGGATTCCATTAGAATTGATACTCAAATAATTTCAAAACATTATTATTAATTCCACTTCAACAAAAATTATGAAGAATTCTAGCCTACAATTGTGCAGTGATTTTATATGGAAATATCATATACTCTGAAAACTCAATTTATGGATAGTTATTTGTGTGGAGCTACCTTCAGAATACCATATAAAATAACACAAAGAAAAGCAGATATAAATATAACTTTGTCAAAGTATACTTACAAAACTGGTAAGTATACATAAATATTTTTAATAAAATATAACTATTTTTATAGCAACTGTAGTATCTTTTGTCTGCACATTTATAATTTATTATGCTGTACCATGGCATATATCGATATTTAACAATTCATTCCATTTGGAATGGGTGTGATCATAATTATTCTAAATTCACACCTGGTGGTTGGTTTGACTTTCTGGAGTGTAAGCCAAATCCTTTGTACTTTGAGCCGTCCTCATTCCATTGATTCCCTGTCCTGGCGAATGTGCTGGCTGATTTCCATAGTATGCAGACTGTGGTCGTTGATTTCCACTCGACAAAGATAAACGATCACTACCGCTTTGACTTTGAGGACCTTGACCTTCAGCTATTGTGTTTGCCTTCATCTGCTGAGACTGTCCTTGTAGTTGAAGAGCATTTTGTGAATTACGCAAAGTAGAAGACCTGAAATATAGTAATTAGATTTACAAATACCAAAATACACAAAAATGATTTCGAATGTTCATTGTACTTACATGTACCAGAAAGAATTCAGAAGCAGTCCACAATAAGAGACATACCGTTATATTACTTCAAAACCATGTCTAAGAATGCCTTCATATTACTTTTAATCATGAAATATTAAAAATACTTTGGCATCATATCTATAATATTGATGTAAATATTGAGTGCTACTATAAATAAAAAAAAATGCATGTTGCCTTATAAATTTTAGCTAAGAAGATTAAATTTATTTACCTGTCACCCAAGCCAGTGTTTCTGTAGACGCTAAGATTTTGATAAAAGCTGTTTTGGTCGGCTTGGTGATGTGGTGGTTTGCCTTTCAAGCCAGGCATTGCCGGAATACTGTTGTTTGAAGATGTCCTGTAGACATTAAGAATGGGTTAAATAGAAATCTTTAATATTTCTCACTTAGTAGCTCAAACAAAATTCAAGTAAAGATATCAGATTCCCAGTTTATTGTGTCCAATTAGTCAATTAACTATGAAAAATTACAATCTACCTTTTTCTCCTAGAGTAATACTGAGCAAAAAACATAAAATTTTCTCTTACCGTGAATAGCCAGGGTTGAAGACCTCATGCTGCTTGGTATGTTCATGAAGTGCTGGTACGCTCTTAGAGGACTTAACAGTATTGCTAGGAATATGACCTCCAGAACTCTGTTCTTGTTCTAACTTCGATGGAAGATCTCTTTCAGACATTCTTCTTAAGCCTATAAATTTAAAAATAAATTAAAAACAATGTTCTTCAATATTTTTTGAATGAAATATTTTACTATCAAAATAAAATTTATAGCTAACGACTATAAAAGAAATAATCATTTTTAAGTCAGTTTAGTTTGGAAGAATACATCTAAAACAAGCAGGCAGAATTGAGTGGGAATGAATCTAATAATTCGTTTCCGAGCAGTCTATGGCTTGAGATTTTGCAGATATTTCTCTAAGATAGACTCACAATTAAATGAAACAAAATTGAAAAGAAGTCATTATATAGTGAGATTAGTATATAGACAATAAAATGAAAAACCCAAACGAACAAATTGTACACATGCATTATAAATACAAAGTTAAACATAGGAATACAAAACAAAATCTGAAAAAAAATAAACAAATCATTATCTGAGCCAAATAATTTACAAATTAAAGTAACACCAAATTAAAACAAAATTCACATAATTGGTAAATAAAATAACCAGCCGTTCATTGATGGTAAAAAAAAAGATAATCTAAGTGTATAGGATACACATGTGTGCGATCAAAAAAATAATTCTGCCAAGTGACCAGAACAAAAAAATATAAACATTTATATTTGAAGTGTTCTGGCTTACTGATATCATCGTACGACTGACTCATCTTGCCCGAAATCTTCATTGGTTTGCGCTGAACGATTGTATATCTCGGAGTGGGAGGGCGGTCTCTCAACTCACTTCTCACATTTCTGAATCGGCAAATTTTCATATACGACGGACCGATAATATTAGACAAACTAGCAGAGCTGTTACGGATTAAACTCGGACAACTATGATGAAAATTCCCACCAACTAAATTGTGATTTCTTCTTATTTGACTGTTCTTCAATAGATTTGGACAGCTCTGCATTATATTGCGTGTCTGCAAGTCACTATCGGTAACACTGTCATGAGTATCTACAGAAGTTGATTTCTTTCTGACGATATACGAATGAGGGAACTTCTTCTTGGATAAAATAAGCTTTGTCTTTTCTATTGCTGGTTTCCTTAAAACTAATTCTTTATTCACATTTGGAGTGGATAAAGTCTTACGAGGTATCATTTCTATTACTCTTGGTACTGTAGAACCAGTAAGCTTTTCCAAACTACCGAATTTCTTTTCTAAATTACAATCAGAGTTATCTTTTTTCCGTAACTCATTATTAGAAATCTTATTCTTGTTCTGCACATTTATTTGTATGTCTTCCAAAATAATCTTTCTAGGCTTTGTATCAACAATTTCTTGAAATACTATACTAGATTTAGAGCCCTTATCGGGTGTGGTACATTTCATTTCCTTAACAAGATTATTAGTTGCAATTGTCAAACTATCTACACTGCCTTTAGTGCCATATTTAGACCAATCCTCTAATTGAATTAATATATTTTCCTTCTCTTGTTCGGAGTATGTATCTGCCTTATTATTTTGAGCATTTGTATTTGAAAAGTTTTTGGCAATATTCGCAAGACTTGCACTTGCAATAACGGGTCCTAAAACACTTTTTTCATTCTTAAAATCTTGAAACAAATTGGGGCTTGACTGACAATTTCGCTTGAATGACTTTGACTGATATACAAGATTCATGCTATTAAAATGTTTCGTCAGAGCTTTCACTTTACCACAACCTAACCTAATATCATCAGGACTATTCCAGCATCTGTTTTCAGTCTGATCAGCAACTAAATCGCTGCTTTTAGAAATAGATTTCCCAATCACCATCAAGTTACAACTTTTATTTATGATTTCAGATGAAGAACTTTCGGAATCAGTGTAAGTTGAATAAAAATTTACACCATTACGTGAATATGAACGAGAATTATATTCACTTTTATGTTTCTTTAATTTCTCTAATGAACTTGAATTTTTGTCTTTAATTTCTTCAGTGCTATCATCACTGCTTTCTAATACATTGTATTCTGTTATCACAGCACCGCTTTTAGAATTCAGAAAGTTATTATTACATTCCAAATTTTCTCTTGAATCATTTCTATCAATGTTGATATAATGAATGGAGCTGCAGTGATTATTTTTTGAATTTAATAAACTTTCTGAAAAAAAATTCTGATCTTTTGGGCTTAGCCCTAAAAAATCATTCCGCACAAATGATTGTTTATCGGGAGTTTCTATTTCTACTAGGGTTTCTTTTTTTACTATGGGTGTTTTATTCACATTGTTTACTTTTTCATCTTCCAAAGTCAGACTATCGAGCTGAACGTTTATACCGACATCACAAGATTTCTTCTTTACTAAAGGATGATACGGTGTAACTGAATCGGAAAATAATATTCTTCTAATAGGCTCCTGATCCATGTCCTGGCAAATATCCTCTTTGGAACAACTTTTATGTTCAAATATTAGCGGCTCAGAATCGATATCATCGATGTATGGTATCTCATCACAATCTTCCAGTCTACATATTTCGATAGAATTAAATTGGTCTACTGAACTATCACAACTTTCATCTATTATCTGAAAAGACCTATTACAGATACTTTGCTGTTTTGATAGATCAAACTCAATTTTTCCAGGTAATTCTAGGGTAGGCTCTTCCCCGTATGAATAATGACTGGTTGTATCATTTTTTTCAGTGCATCCAGGATAACTGCAGTCAGAATCACACGATTGATTGCTGGAGTCGACTGATTGTTCTCGGTGACATGTCTGTATCTTCCCCAACTCTTCAAACTTCTGCAGATGCTGGCAGGCTGTTCTTATTTCAGACGGACGAATCTCATCAAAGTCTGTGAAACTAAATGTCGGCTGAATAACGGTAATGTTTTCTCTGGATGACTTCTTCAGAGTCCTAGAATCTGACAAATCATCTTCATCGAAGTGCTCAAACTGATCACCATCACAGTTGATAATAACTCTAGGAATATTACAGACAGGATTATTGAGACTGTCGTCAGAACTGGATTTTAATGAATCTTCCTTGAGTAACATCAAATTTTTCTGTTGTAAATTTCTCATTGAACTTTTATTAAACGTTCCTATAGGGAAAGATTAAACCTGATTAAAGATGTCTTGCATAAACAGATAATTATCATAATAACACAAAAATAAGTCAAAAATTTCCATATGTCTACAAATAACACTATATTATCTTATCTATTTTTACTGAGTAATAAAATATATGTACTCTCATCAAAAACAAAATATAAAGCAAAAGGCTAACTAGCTTTATTAGTATTAGTGAATGATTTAGTGAATGCGCAGTAGATTCATACATATCTTCAACATCAGCAAAGGTTGTAGCATTTAAACTTTATTTTCACTATCATATTCTCACACCACCTACTTTTTTTAAAGATGAAGGTTTTCCTGTATGTTTCTAAAATATATCAATAAAATTGGCACACTCTTTCGGAAGTGTATTAAAAAATCAAGTTGGTGGTGGTGGTTTTTATCATCTCTCAAATAAGCTATCCTATCAATCACCTCCATATAATGATACAAGCACAGACTAAATGCCTTACAAAAATAAAAAAATAAAACACACCTGTGGTGGGTTGGTAGCGTTCTACATTTGAATCACCCCTACCAGGCAAGGTGCTTCTTAGTGAGTAAGAATTTTCTGCCGGGTGAACATTTGCAGTGATTAGTTCACTATGCGGACGGGTTCTTTTCAAATAGGCCGGGTTAGTGTTAATAAATGTTCCAGAGTTACGACGCTCAGTATCTTTTTTCACCAAGAAAAAAATTTGTTAGTATAGTAATAAAATGTTAGTAGGTCAATTAGGTAAAGCATACAAGTAGGTAAGAAGGGTGTAATATGGTAATAATATTAATTAATTAATATACTTTTAACTATTCTCAAATGTGTAATTCTATGAAATTATTTTTATACAATAGTCATTTGAAATCACCATTTGATACAATGACGTTACCTATACTCAAATAATAAAAGCAGCCACTACTTTCATTATTATTTTTTGAAATAGTGAATAGCATAAATACCAAGGAATAAGGTCTTGTAAATAATATATATGGTAACAGCAAACCCCACCAATAATATATACCACTCTGTGTCCATTACATCCAAAACCTCTCTCCTTTAAAATACTGATAAATCTTAGTATCTATATTAGCGCTGTAAAAAAACAGCTTTATTTGTTTGCTCAGCTTCAACATAAAACATTTGATTTAGTATTAATATTTTTAGTAACACATGCGGAAATTATCAAATCCCAAAAAATTCATACCTCTATCAGCTTGAGGACTAGGCTGTCGGAGGAGTGTAGCAAGACCATGCAACACAGCTCCCTGCTTGGCTACTTCCAGAGTGACGAGCGGTCCCGTGCGAACCAGGTATTCAGCAGCACGTTCTTGCGTGATTCCAACTAATGAGTGACCATCCACGGAGAGAAGTTGATCACCAGCCATCAGCCGCTGATCAGCAGCAGCTGCACCTCCTGCCACCACTGACTTGATATAGATACCAAGACGAGTCTGACCAGCACCCTATTGATAGAAATATTTAAACACAATGGTGTTATTAGTTAAAGAGAAAAAATTGATAAGTGAAGATGCAACTTTTTGATTCGGTTTATATTATGAACTGAATTGGAAGACTATATCTATAGAATATGTACACAATCCGAAGTCTTACAAAATTAAAACTTTTCATATAGAACCAAATTCAAAGACTACTTTACTTATAAACTAAAAGATTTAAATATATAATGCTAATATTACCTTAGCAGCAACGATGCTTAGCCCCATTCCATTTGAATTCTTCTGAAGTTGTATCACTTGAACAACAGGCTGTTGTGGTGGACGAACAGTCATACCACCTCCATGATACCCTATAAAAAATACATTATTTTATCGGATAAAATAATAATAATAACCACGAACATACTGACATATAACAGATGTCAAGTATCAATGGATTTATATGCATAATGGTACAGAGGTGGAACAGTAAAAAATGTAGTCCATCAAAAGTAACTAAAAATTAAAGCAAATCCATGGTCCTGAATTATCAAGTGCAGTAATTACTTATGAAAAAAACATACACTTCATAATTCTATGTCATGATTTTCTTTATACGAAATCACCTCTAGAAAATCCTCAATCCTCACAAAGAAAATATTCATAATCAACTAAACATTGCAGCAACAGCAATGACTTAAAATTATAATCATATTGTATGATAAGAAATTTTACAAGAAAGTGAATCAGAAAATTTATTAGTCAATTATCAGTTAGCAAAAACGGTAATTGTTTGCCATTACCATTCATATAAACAGTCCAGTGCCCTTGCGAGTGGGGCTGGGGAGCAAGTCGGCATAATGATGCTCTCTGCAAAGGTGAAAGGAATTCAGCTAACCCACTTGGTAATCCTCTCACTACGTCTGCACTGAACCCGTCTTCAGGTATCATAAGTGATAATGGTAAAGTGCTGCTTTCTTCCAATGTTATCTAGAGAAAGATAAAAATACATGACAAAAACTTTTACAATATACATTTTCTGATGGTTTGTTAAATTTTAGATTAATTTTGTGTGGTTATTAAAATTCTCCATCAAATATTTATATAATACAGTCTGCCATTTACTGACAAGCTCTATTTAAGATTCTGTTTCTTATAATGACCAGTTATTGTATTAATACATCACATATCTCTTAACAGCCATTCAAAAGACATATAGAATCTCAAATGGCTTTACAATTGTTATAAGTGTAAGCGTTCTAATTTATTAGTGTACAAATATTATTTTCACTAACAATAATATTTGTGCCCAAAGTCTACATTAATAATAATTTTGGCCAGTAGTGCATATAGTTCATAATCTTTGAATATATATGGTTGTATTGAAAATGCAAACCTCTCTTCCATCAGCTCTGTGAAGTTCATCAGCAACCACTTGAGCATGTTTGACGGCTGCTTCTACCAGCTCTGGTTGAAGTCTCTCACTTCCTGGGCCACCGCTGCCGGAAGGATCTTCGGTGAATCCTCCCAAAAGACAACGAAGTTGCACCGAATTCAGTTTAAAGCATGTTGAAGTCAAGTTCGCCATATCTTCAGGAGTATTTTTGGGTGCCTGAAAATACCAATTGAAATAAAATAAATAAAGATCCTATTACTTATGACAAAAGTTTTACAGATAGTTGCAAAAGGAGGAAAATACTCTATGATATACAATAAATCAGCCATTAAGAATTGTTTCAAACCAAATATTCGAATTGTAAAACTATCATTTCACTATCATATTTTTGAATACCTGAAAACCTGATCAAAAAGACATCATTGAAATTTGGGAACACTAGGAATAAACAAAAAAACAGGTAATACAGAAAAATTATTAAATGAACAATATGTATACCTGCAATAAATGTGCACACTGATGGATAAGGGCGAGATGGCAGTCAGCTGGAAGCTCCAAACCCTGTCTCTCTGCCCATGTCCCAATTGGAGCCAGTCTCACACTCACTAATGCTCCCCAAACACCACACCACATATGAGGTGATGTCACTACCTGTTAAATAAAAAAAATCATTAATTTACAATCATATCCCACACTACAAACATATTTTTCACAAATCACTATCAATACCATCCAAATAGATTTCAATTGCAAATTGAGTGTGAATTATTTTCATAGACATAAGTTTGCTTTCTGATATATTTTCCCAAAAGTGACGGATTTTTCGAATATGTCTAGATTCCCATATTCCTACAAGTATTATCAACAAAAATTAGATCAGCATCTTAACCAGTAACACAAAAACAGTAGAAAAGCAAATATGAACTATTGGGACTAATAATCTTAAATTAAATAAAATGTAAACTAGCACAAGACACATTGTTCTTACCTTGTTAAAGCACCAAACATTTATGTAATGAAACAATTGTGAAAACAGCTGAATGGTTAGGGCAGCGTTCACTCGACATTTTCTAAGTAGTGCCATGGCCGTTCCAAGAGAACCAAGAACCAAGGACGCAGCTGCTTCACTACTCTGCTGCTCATCCAGCAATTGAGGGAGAACTTGTGATAACTCCACGTGGAAACAACCCACAAGATTACTAAAGAAAGGTTAATATAATAAATCATCTATTACTATTACATGTTAAATATTTTATACACCTGACACTAACATGTGAATGTGAATTAATAACTTGTGTAAAAAAATTATGACCGCAATCTCCCAAAGATTAGTTAAATTCACCTGTATACAAATACTCTATGGATGTGAGAAAGTGTCTTCACACATTAATTTACAAAAATTGGAAATCAGCCATTCATTATAACCTATCGATAATAACACATTAATTGATCCAGCTACAGGATACAAACTAATGTTTCCAGAATATATGACTATATTTTAACACCATTTTATTTTTTATATATATCATTTTATTAGTTGAGTCAAAACGACACAGATAAAATAGAGTTCAAGTTATTTTCATTTGATGCAACAATTTTTTAAATCCCTTAATTTTAACTATTCATCCTAATAAGCATAGGTATAAATTAGTTTTATAAGGACAATATTAAAAATATGAATAATACCTGAAGGCGGTTTGTACAGTATGTGCCAGAATATCTTGAGCCTGTATGGAAAAGGCTGATATGTGCCTATCACATTTTAGGAAATGTAGGAGTTCGGAACTATTTGCCATCCAAAAGGCTTGGACTGATGCATCAGAGTACTTTTCCTGAAAATAATGTTATATTAACATTGTAAATATATTATCAAATGGAGATGTGTTCCATAGTCTTCTTTTATTTCAGTTTCAAAATATCAGCCTAAAATACTTGACAGCTGAAAATATTATCTGTTCCTTGCTAGTAATATTCATAATATATTAATATTATACAAACTGTTAACAAGAAGTGCCAAGTACAAACAGTGGTCTGTTGCTTCTTATTCGGAAGATATTTTATATTACAAGGTTGACTTTTACTTGTTATAATTAACAAGCAGGCTAATCTTTCTGGCAGCTTTGTCAAAAAGCTAGGCTTTATGGATTTCCACAAGAGACGGTGAATAAAAAGTCACGAAAAAAATGGCTTAAGACATCTTATTAATTTGACAAAATTTAAAATATCTGAAATAATAAGTAATATAGAAAAGCCGTTTATTTGTAGTCTATTTTTTTTTTTATATTGAGATTCAAATAAAACATAATATAGAAATGCTAATAAACGGTTGCCACATTAAACATGAGGCATCAAAATTAAATGGTGTGTTAATAAAAGAGTACGCACATAAATAAATATAATCAAAATTATTACCTGTACAGTGTTTTGAATAAGTGTCGCAATGTGATGTAGCAAAGCAGTCAGTTTGTGTGCTCTCTCAGTGGGTGATAACTCCGGTCTATAGTGAGTAGATGCCCGGTATCTAAATAATATATAAAATATATATATATGTTACAGTAACAGAAAACAATAAGTATCATTAAAATTCGATGATTTCCTATTCTATATATTGTATGCTGGAATTTCATAATATTTTAATTCATATATATTTTAATCTGGGGCATGGACTTTTTTATTTATTAACAGTAGAAAGAATTATCTGAAAAACTGACCTGGCACATAAGTACAGAGTATAAACGGGTGCCAGTTTAAAAGCGGGAGCGTTCACATCCAATGCCGTAATAACACTCTGCAGAAATAGCTGCTGACAGTGCTCGGGGAACTCCAATACGGCTGGAAGAATCGCCTCTTGACCTCGAGATAATCTACAATTACAATAATACATTCAAAACATACACAAAACCATGAGCACCCAAAAACCATTCAATTCAAGCTGTAAATATAATGCTGTGTTGATAAGTACAAGGTTTTTGTTTTAGTAGGGTTTGCAGAGTAATACTAGCATGAATTAAAATTTCACTGTATTAAATTGTTTGACTTTTATTTTTAAAATGTTGCCAGTAACGAGGAATCCAATTTTCCCTAAAAACCCTACATCCACCATTCCACAATATTAGTGATCATATAAACAACCCTGGGACCAGTGGCAAGCGGTTTATAAAAGTTTGTTATTGAATCAAAATTAAAACTTCCATATAAAAAAAGAGATTAGACAACTTAAAACATTGTTAATAAACATGAACAATTACACCATCAAGGATTGCTCAAGTTTCAACAAAATCCAACCTCTATCTGTCATTTGGATGAATAAATCTTATTTGAAAATAAAAAAAAACACAAAGCCCCAATGGTATTGACATGATCACAACGTATATGTAATCATAATCAAAATATTATAACTTTGGCGGCAAATAAATAACCTACTTCAACTTGCAATGGAAACAAGTCCATTCAAAGAAATTTACCAAAACTCTGGCACTATTCTGAACCGGAAGAACTGGTAGTATTTACAATATAAATAAAAAAAAAATTAAAGTATATGGAATACACTTTTGCTCAAAACAGGCTTTTTTTTTTTTTTGAAGTTTATAAGGATTACTTATAAAATGAGAGTGAAATAATAAATCGACTCAACATACCTGTTATCATGTCCCGAGCCACCGCTTTTGGCGCTGCATATACTTTTCGTTTCAACATTACCGTCCAAATCAAATGTAGTCTCATAATTATCTTTATATTGACTACCAGAATTTTTGCTGCCAGAATTTTGCTGATCTTTATTACTTCCAGCATTCTGTGGACTTCCGATTCCATTGTATGGAGATGCGAAATGGTTTTCCTGGAGCAAATCTGCTTTGGAATTTGCCAAATGCTGTGACAAAATGAGTGACTCCCCATCCATTTTCGTATTATTGTTGTTATTGTTATTGTACCCGGAGATGGAGTCCACGTTGTCAACTTGATTTTTATTATACGACAGACCAAAGTTGTCTTGTGAACCCATTTTGCTGTTGCCAAGGCTCGGACTGAGAGCTCTTTGAAAATCGGTTCCCGCAGTGCTGTTCATTCCGCTCGGATCCATGGAGCTTTGCATCCCATCCAGTTGGCTGTGCATGGATGGTGACATGGTTTTGCTCAGGTTGTCAGGAATAGGCGACGTCGGTGATCTTCAGATTATGATAAGGGATCGATTTGATAAGTGAGTAAATATTTTTTTTGAGCAGGGATAGTGTGATTTTAATTTTTTCGATTAATGGGCAGTGTGCGTAATGGTGCAGCGGGGAACGTCACGTGGAACAAACATGCAAACAAATAAAAATTAAGCGTAAGCGAACACAATAGCATTTCCTATAAAAATACCACCATGGTAAACAAACACACCAGTAAATAAAAATCTAATAATATGAATCAGTGGCTGCAAATGAATCAAATGAAAATCAAATTATTCTAATTACAATTGGTAAATAATAGTGACAATATTCTAAAAATTATTTTTTGCAATATAGTTTGAATGCAACATTGTATGCAAGTTGTGTACAATGCACCTACTGTGTGACCAAAGAAAAATTTCATAATGTAAATGTTCATCCTATGTTATACTTAAATTATACTAAATCGAGGTACCAAACTAAATTACAAATAATGTAATGTGAATAAAATGATATTTATTTTCATACCATTATTATCACTATTTTGAATACTAAATTTTACGATTACGTAAACGATCTAAGAAACAAAATTATCATTACGAATATATAGCAGAATATTCCATGTTACTCGCAACTTTTTAATTTACTTAAAAGATGGCTTATTTATGAAGCATTCAAAAAAACATTGTAAATTTGCCACTATTTAAAAAGAGAAAGTAGATTTTTAATACTAATTGTGTAGAATAATGCAAATTTGTAAAGATTTCTATTATTTATATATAATAGATCTAATGATTATTGATACACTCACTAATTAAGTAGAAAATGTATAACATAACATTTTTAGTTTACTAAATATTTATACTCCCCACTAAGTAAAAACACAATATCTACCTAGGTAATCACATGTAAGACACAGGTTTTTACTTAGTAGGGCGGTATATGAAGTAGCAAATAAAATATTAACGAAACTATTAGATAAAAATCATGATTGCGATCTTATATTGTGGAATCTAAAAAATATTGCAAAGAATGATAAAAAAAAGCTGAACTAGAGACTGATGCTATTATGAATGTGAAATTGTAATATAATTAGGTGAAATGAAAAACACAAACCTGTCGTAAACAGATCCTGAATCGAAATGCTGAGACTGCGAAAGGTTTCTGCTGAGGCTATTCTCCTGTACAGGATCCATAAATCGGAATGTGGATATACGGCCGAATTTCAAAAGACACCCATGCTAGAAAAATACAAATACCATCTAATGAAGGATATAAACAAGGGTATCTTCATTTAAAATTTCTTCTTCCTCTTCTCTTCGACATGTACACAGATGTGACATTATAATGATATATATTTCTGCCTATGGTTAGCAAGTATCAAATGTTAAATTCCTATCAAATATACCCACAGCATCATTATTAAATAAAATAAACAAATACCTGCAAAAAAGTCGTGTGATGGATTCGCTCTCCATCGATATAGATTTCTGCATCAGCATGGCGTGGGGTAACCGTGACCAATCCCTCAGTTGTTGCCAGGACACAGTGACGAGGCTGTATCGAAGGTCCATACAGCTGTAGGGCTGCACCATTTGCAGACCCGACCTGTATTGTAAATATTTTTTTATAAACTGTTTTTAAATAATCATGTTAAATAAATGGTTATAATAACTAATATTCTCAAGTTTTTGGTACTGATGTACTTGCTCATTGGTATTGAAAATATTATGATGCCATTTTGTATGAAGATTAGTTATAAACCATTTGCTAACTCTCAATGCAAGAAAATAAGCGAGAAGATAAAAATTACAACTGGTAATATGTACGATATAATTCAGACGACTGCCTTCAATAAATACAATATATTAGTAATTTAAAATTTATCTTCCAAAATCCCAAATTAACTTTATTTTTTCAATAACTGAATGCTTTGCAGGAAGAAAAAAATGAGACAGTCAAAAAATCATTTTTAACAAACCTCAAGGACATCATTTCCCAGCCTGACCGTGACTGCATTTTCAGCTGGTGTTCCATCAGGCAATGTTTCTGTAAGGATTCCAACGCAGCTAGATCCTCCTCCACTTCCGCTGACTCGCAGCGATCCAGATTTCTTTTTTCGCCTGCGAGGTTGGGAGTCGGCAGGTCGACGCCGAACGTGGAACATGATGGAACCTGAAAAAAAGTAATATAAGTTATTATTTATTTTAAAAGTAAACAAGTATTAATTATTATATTACTGGATATAGCTCAAGATAATCTCCAACATCACCGTCATAAATGCACAATAAATTACAATAATCAGCTAAGTTTTTGTAAACTTAGTTGCTTACTCAGTTATAAATTTAATCAAATAAACTTGTTTTTAGCACTTTATTGAATTTGTAATTATGTTGTTAATTGATACAGACTGAACTATAATTTCAAAAAGGGAGCTGACTTTTTAGGACTCATGGATCTCATAATTAATATAGTTACAAGTGATGATGAATTTGAAGGCAACACAGTAGGAATTTCACATTGGTTGACATTAAAAATAATTATTAGCATCTCTACTCAATGATAACAATACCACTAAACATACCCTTGAGAATGCTTGAATTTTTTTGTTATCAATTGTAGATGGCAAATTAGTTGCAATATTTACCACATTTAATTTATTCTATAAAAATTAACTCGAAAACCCAACCAACATTTTGAGAAGTCTGCATGGATTAAGTAAAAAAGGGGGTAATATTGAGAATAAACACACATTAGAAAATTAATTAATATTTTTACTGATGGTGCTTGATGGAAATTGATTTTAAATTCTAAATTATTTAAAACTGGTAAACTTCCATATGTTAGAAACACATTAGAAAGAAAAAAATTCTAATAAAATAATGGAAATTTCGGAAGATTGCTTCAATGCATAATAATAATAACAGAAAAAATAACCTTAGACCCCATCACTTGTAGATATTTTTTTTGTTTTTAACTGGGTCTGCCTAATTTATAGGTATTTTTCTCCTTCTTTTTTTTTCATAAGGATTGACAAATCAGTATTTTAACATATTATTTAATAATTGTTTGAAAAATTTACAGTACTTAATTAAGACCGTGTGAAAGAAATATAATATCATAGAATAGCTTTGAAGGGCAATAAGGGAAAATATAGTTTTTTTACTTAAATGATTACGTTATAACTGAAGTGCCTGGTAGAAACTTTTTTGTCATTGAGTTGAATTTTTAACACTCGTTACGTGAATATTTTATGACATCGGATGATAACACTATGATGTATTCATACAATAAAAATCCAAAAAGAACGTAAAACGAGCCGACAATAAAGTGTACGCAACTTTGACAAGTACGTGACCATAAAGCTTCAAGATTCGTAAACTTTTATGATATGCGCTCCGTTGGGGTTAGCTTTACGCTGCTAAAAGCTAAAAAGTTTGTGTTATATAGTAATGAAGGAAAAAGCTTTTATTACATATTTTTTTTTATATATTCATGGAAAAATTGAAAAGTCTTGCGATATATTTCGCATTTAATAAATAATTACGAGTCTAATTTTAAAATAAGAATATATTCTACTAAGGCATCTGTGATGGTGATTTATATCATCCTTGATATACGTAATGATCATCTCTTCTGAATTCAGAACTAAATGGTGAATTTAATGACAAACCATAACATCTCATTTTCTATAATAAATTGTAATGACACAATCTTTTAATTAACGCAAGATTTTAAAATTTTAATCAAGTACATACTCGCATAGCCAATAGTTATTAAGAGCATTTAATTTTTATGTGTTTTATTTAAACCTATCGTAATTTTAGACAGTTGATTATAAAAAAAATAGCAGCATACTACGAGTGCAAACAAAACCCTGATTATTTACTTGACAGCATTAATTCTATTAAGTTATATCGAGGCTATTCTTTTTAAGTTTTTTAAGTATATACATAAGTAATGACTTCCATAAATCAGAATGTGTAAAAAAACTCATTAAACGTATTTATGTAGTCTGCAATTCGGCCGCCAAACTATGACATCCTTCATGCTATGATTGTAGTTATTATTTAACGATAATAAAATGGAATCGTGCGTCTCATCAATACGACTACAATGGTTTGTTGCGTGCACAATCGAGTCGCTGTGATTTGGCCATAATGATCTCTCGTGCGCGCGCGACAATTGACAATGTTGATTATTTGCATGTCATTGTTAAAGAAATTATACTAAACAACCCGAGGAACGTCTATCACATCAACAATAAAAGAGGAATGTGTCCGACCGAACAAAGAAATCATCGCGCACACCTACCGAACAATAATAGAAGATGACAATAACAGTAACAATAGTCGAACTTTCTTTATCGAGACAAGAAATTTCAAAAGTGACAAAACGACAATCTTAGGTACACTGTGTTATTATTTAATGACACGGAAAAAATTCTGTTTAGATATTTTTTATTTATTTACTATTAAAGTTAACACACTTAAAAAAGAATTCGATCAATTAGCTAATGTGTACGGCCATTAGTTAATTATTTTATGACAGTGGTGACATTCACTTTTAATCCAATTAATATTCAAGTTCGGTTTTGTTTTACACGAGCCAAAACGTGTTTATTTATTTTACGGCGCATTAAAAAAGCAATGTTTTAGTAGCAGGATATTTATAAACACAAACTGTTTACAATACTTGTTTAAATTACTAAAAATTGAATTGATATAAATAATATAATCATTAATTGAAAATGAAAAAAAAGAATATGGAAAACGTTGAAAAACACGTCACCAAAATAAAATAAAATCGTGTTTTAATTCATGTTAAATTTTCAATAATAAATCATATTCAATCAACTCAATTAATATGTGCATGAAGAATTCAGAGCAGTATTATCGAATTGGCTGAACGCCAAATGTAAAAAGTTTGTATAGTGCTTTAATATTTGAAAGCTAGGAAGCTTTGAAACTAATATCTGTTTTCTGTTACAATAGCTTTTGCGTCCACTCACATATTCCGATTATCTTCCTCCTTTCACGAAAGTAATAAGTTATCGAGAGACTTTTGGAGTCTACAAAAATAAGAATGGCTTTTATCTTAAAACCAAGCATTTAATAAATACATATGTTGATTATGATGATTTTTAATGAAAGATTGAAAATTCAATATTGACGGAGGCAAATATGGAAAATGTTTAATAAAGATTAACTACGGTAAAATATAATGAGTCAGGTAAACTTCAATGTGTGATAAATTATTTAGTTTATTAATTATCGTAGCCTACCCTACTGTAGTCGAATGGATAAACCCATACACATACAAACCGCGTACAATTAGTAATTACAGAATATGGATACCTAATTAGATGAAAATCAGTAATAGTAAAATAGTTCATCAAGATAAATCCTCATGATGGAAACCCAAAAGTATTACAATACCTTTAACTGCTAATAAATAGGTCAGCAAAATATAATACATCACATCGTGGGCTTGTAAAAAACAAACAAAGCGAATTGTCTGTTAATAAAGAGGCTCCGTCATTTTAATCTGTCAGTTAATTCGGGTAATGAATATTATATACAAAGGCAACGTAATCTTAAATTTTAGAGTACCCGCAGTATGATCTCGCCGAGGGACAACGCTTGAAAAGGACACGGGGTAGGATGTTAAGTGAGCGGGATGAACAATGAGCGATGAAATTATCCCGACGTTTCGTCTCAGTGAGCAGTTAGTTACACGGTGAAAATTGACCAAGAGAAGCGCACATATTATTATGAAAAGCTACCCATAAAAAGAGAACAAAATTGAACAGGCATATAATGAGACTAATGAGTTTTTTTTTCAATACAATTCTTCTACAACTATATTCAAATACGAACAATTATCGGTTAATTAAAGTTAATTGTATGCTTTTATTTATCAAAGATACGCGACAAAACTTTCGAATTATTGCCTGAAGTTATTTGACCTATAATAATATAGTATGTTATATGTTCGCTCACTGCTCACATATAATGTAGCCTGAAGATGCCG
>JAGVSQ010000398.1:0-41030 GCA_022683975.1 Rhyacophila evoluta
TCACTGCCCACATATAATGTAGCCTGAAGATGCCGAAAGGCGAAACCTAGGTCGCAGTGATCCTACATATGGAAGTTTACCAGTTTTAAATAATCTAGAATTCATGGCTATTATCGCGAAGAACAATATATCTCTGTTTAGAATTAAACGAGTTAAAAGGAATCATAATAGATTAATTAGCATTATAGCTGGTAGTGATATGTGCTAAGAACAAAAAATCTCTTGACATACATTGAATATTTTTATTTAATTTTTGTTTTACAATTTTACTACACGAAAGAGATTAAGCAAAATCTAGACTCTAGAACATACTTTGAATTATGGAAAAATAATATGTAAATCTGAAATATTTTATTTAAATAAATAATCTTGTGTTTACAAATCAAATTCGACACGAGGATTTCACGTTTTTAATCAAATACAGATTTTTCACTGTATCAAAGTGACTTTAGATTAGATATTATATACTCAACATCCATAATGACGAAATACGATATTTATTATAATTTAAAAATTCAATATTTCCAGCGCGTGATATTGATTATCTGCAAAGGTTATGATGAAAACAGAATATAGAATATAGCCGCGTACATATATATTTATTATTTAATATTAGATAACATGTTGCTACGTCTACAAAGAAATTTGAAAAATATTTACCAACAAGTAATGAAACCCGCAGTCCCTATTTTGTGAGTGCCTGCCAAAACATGTGCGAGAAAGTTTTCTTCCTTGAAATTGAATAACAAGTTCCGGACTCAGAGTCCTCGGCGCCCAGGTGCTAGCGCGAAGGGGGCCGCGTTATACTGGAAAAACCTTTTTGCATCTCTCGTGCACTACCTGTGAAGCATAAGCGATCGTTCGATATTGAACAGAAATATTCTATTACTTACAAGGGAGCGGAAGGAAATATTTTTTGGTGGCTGTTCGGCACACATTTTACAATTCATTCAGATGTAAATTGGTTTTCAAATGGACGGATGCGAATGAATAAAATACGTGGAAAATCTGGAAAACATTGTGCATGAAATAAATAATATTAAAAAATAATATTTAAACGTCACCAACAATGACAATCACGTTGGGTGCTATCTACTATAAATGGAAATAAATATCCATTCCCTCTTTTCCATGAACCAATAATTAGTGTTTTATGCGTTTTCGCGGATTATTCACCGCACGAATACATTTGATCTATAAGTCTATTGGAATACGTGTATATTATTAATTGTATTCTTACTTTTTCATATGATTATATCATATTATATTTTTGATACATTCGTCTGTCCAGTTTCAAAAAAGTGTTGATTTGAAATATTCAGGATGATCAAAAAACATATTCAAGCGTAGAATATGTTCTACCAAGAATCGTTTGGAATTTTGAAAAATAAGTAATCTTAGACAGTGTATGAATTATAACACGGTCTTAACGAAATTGCGAAAAAATGATTTCTCAAAAAATTATAAATTAAAATGTTTTAAAATAGGATGGCCACGCCACATTAAACTACTTCTCGAAAAAAAATCTATCAAATTAAGTCATAGCAGTATGCAAAGATTCCAGACATGATGGATAAAATTAATATCTTATAGGGAATGTTTATGAACTAAGTTAGTGGTCGTAAATCATTTTGGTCTGCCAGCAGAACCACCAGTTGGCAACATCTGAAAATTGTATACTTTTATTTTATAGAACAATTTAATTTATAATACGTATTCATGTTTCATTCATTCATTCATTTAATCTTATTACTAAAGAAATTTAATGCTACGATGTGACGATGGGTTCAACCAATTAAATAATTCTTATAATATTGAGTCTTGCCAACAAAAAACGTATATCAGCGATAGACAGCCTTTCTGTTTTGCTAGATCCTAGACCGCCAGTTACCGACGCCTGGCATAATTGAGAATTGTCAACATTTTCGATTTTACCGGTTTCTATACTACAAATCGTTAATACCCGATTTTTTTTATTTCATTTGATACACGAGAAATAATAATGTATAAAATCTGGAGTTGTCAGTCAGGTCAGGTCTTGCCGATTTGCGGACCGCCAATTGCCAATGCCTAGCTAGAAATAAAATGCAAAGATGTGTTTGTTGTAATATGAAACTGAATTTAGAAACTTGTTGAGTTTTAAGTATATTTTTGTGCACGAAAACACTTGTATTATACAGTGAAAATTAATTTGATATACGCTTAACAGATTTTCACATTTATATATATTATTATATCAAAAAAAATATGAATTCACACAAAATTTATTGTAAAATAATTGTATAAAGAAGTCTTCAAGATCTCAGATTTGTGTGGCTTAACGTGTTGAAAGAATAGCCATGAATTTATCTTTGTGAATTAATTTGTGGATAGTTGAGGGTTGCAATGAATTAACTTGATTTACTTTTTTAACACTACTAAGTTTTTTAAGATATGAATTCAGTATGAAACAAACAAAAACCATATAATATTATATTGTATAAATCATTGTATATATAATGTAATCGAAATGTTATATATTAAATGTGAATATATCAAAATTCGGCTTTATTCCTCTAATTGTGTAATTGCTATAATTATTTCAAGATGGTACTGATTTTGACAAAATTGTATAATATAGAGTTGAATATAATGTGTGATATAATATTGACTTGAGCGTATTGTTAACGTTATGATATAACAAACAACTCATCTTCAATAACCGAATGATCAAATTAATATCTTTCACCATTGAAATAATTCGATTTAATTTTAGCTTATGTACCAGCGACTATCAATATGTGGTCGACGACTATTAATAATTCTAAGATCATTCTATGTATATCAAACACAATCCCATTTTCACTCAATTCTAAATATTGCTATTCCGATTGATATTTAAATTGATTAAACATTATAAAAACTATAATATAATTGCTTGGGTAACAACATAAAATATAAAATTTTTATAATTTCTTTTACTGCTTAGAAAATTTATTAGAGTGTTAATATCATTATTATAAGCATGCCAGTTTTATTTTTTACTACTACTTCCACAAATAGAGAATCTATCACCATTAAATTTATCTACTTTTGAAAAAAAAAAAATATTAACAAAATTAAACTTTAAACGAAAACCATACTATTATCATTATAATTATAAATATTATACATCAAATATACTACTGAAAAAGAGGGAATTAAGTTTTTAAATAAGATCATTTGATGGATTTGTCATTGATAAATGGTTATTATAATGCGTTATATTACAAAATGTATCAATTATGAAATTTAGCGCTCATACATTTTGTCAGTGAGTATTATACATGATTTGAGAGAAACAGCAATGTTCAGAAAAGCATTCGGTCTAATTAATGAGACGGATCATTGGCGACATTCTATTTTCTTTAAGTGCTGAATGTCTATGAGGTGAATAAATTTTCGCGTTATGTAGACACTTCATTTGGATGCATCGTTCATCTATATGCCAGAGGGTAAGTGGAGAGAAGAAAATATGTTTCGATGGATACACATGACAGTTAAATTATTTAAAAATACTCGAGAAAGATATAACTACAATTGGTAATTATTACGATAACACTCCACTTATAAATAAAATTCACCAATACTTTCATTTTTATGAAGATATTTTTATTATTGGGAAAATAATATTATATTAAGTGCAGCCCATTAACAAAGTTTGAGTTCCGTGGAAATTGATAATAAGCTGATGTTCGTTGCAGATATCTGTCCATGCACGTCGAGTCTTAAACGGAATAGTGTAGATGAAGTATTAATTAGTTATTTGATATTAACAACAGTTTGATTCATGCATTTGCTAACATCAGACCATTTTGAGATATAAGTCTGAAGGAATTTTTCTCGTCGAATGTCAATTATTCATATATTTGATTGATTTGAGAATGTTCACTGCTTATTGTCTAACTATCAATGAATATTTAATCACTTTCATAAATAATAGTATCATAAGAATGAGCAAAATATTTTGTTTACTTAGTAGTTATTATGAGAGCACACATACAAAAATCACTGGTTTTTTATGATAGTTTTTTTTCAGACATTATCAAAATCTGTATTTGTATTTCACACATATCCTAGATATAGAAACAATAATATATTATATAGTTTATCAAGAACAATACAAGTGAAGATACTTATATCATTAACAGCGATTATAAATTTTAACCGTCGAAACAGATTTGAAAATAATATTTGGATATAAAAGAACGTTTGAAAAGTAACTTTTTATTCAGAATTTTTATTTCATCCCCCGGAACCTTTTTAATTATTTAAAATAGTTTTGGCAAATAAAAAATCATTTGTAGATCTCGTATGATAGTAAGTGTAATATATGATAATAAGAGTTAAAATTTTCATACTATCTGATAATAGATAATATGAAGATTATAATCTTGAATGAATGAGCCAGATCCAGATTTAAAATAATATTTTTTGACCAAAATTTATCAGGATTCACGCAAAAAGTCTCATATTAAAAAAAAACGTGACCTATACTACTTACTTTGCAAACTATTACGAAAAATCTACACTTATGAAGAATATTCATATGTGCCTTATTTTCCCCTCCAAAATTTACATGTTTCTTCCTTCATACAATATAATAATTTAATAAAAAAAAAATCAGTCTTTATTCCATCACAAATTTATGTTATTTTAAATACAATGTTCATGTAAAATGTTCCAATTAAGATTACACCAAAAATGTACAATTTACAAAATTTAAAAATCAATCTACCAATTTTATAATACGATAATTTTTTTGTAAGCGAATAGATATAAACAGATCTGTTAATTTATGAAAATACACTTTTCTTGGAATAATTATTAAAAGATTTATTTTATTAAAAGTACATGAAATTAATTTTTGTAACGTGTTTTTTTATTCTTGGAATTTGTTAAATAGGATTAAGTAAATATAATTCTTGTTTACCATCTATCTAAGAAATACAGTACGGAAGTATGCTTATCTTATGATTAAAGAGTATTATAAAGATCCTTAAGGTTTCTGTAAATATTTTAACGTAAATATTTGTAGCATGGGCCGTTTTTTTTTTTATTATTAATTTTTCGAATCAATATATACGATAAACTTTTGAGAAAGTACGTCAGCCGCAATTATATTTACGTATACATTTTTGTGAGATTCAAAGAGTCGATTTCACAAAAAAAGCTTTTTCATTGTATTTATATAATATGCATATTGTAGAATATTATTGCAAACATAAATGTCAAAAAACCTTTAGATAATCCTTACAATTCGATATATTGTATCGTAATTATTATCTCGGGTTGATTATACACATGTCATGTCACCCTGTATTAGCCTGATATTAATCTCAGTTGATATATTATTATAGAGATGTAAATATATTATTATTGTAGGTATGAATATTGTATTTAATCGTTTCGTTAACTAAACTTGTGATAAATTTAACGAAAAAAGCAATTATAATGTAGCAAATCAATAATTCACTGTAACGGATTTACAACAAATCATTATAATCTAAAGAAATTAGAGAATATATAATCATATAATTTAATTAAACTTAATTTTTATAGTGAATATTTCTGCTTATTTTATGGCTTTATTGTACATCTAAAAAAAAATTAAATTCTAAATTATTTAAAACTGGTTAACTTCCATGTGTGAGATCACTGCTAGCGACCCGGGTTTCGGCTTTCGGCACCTTCAGGCTACAATATATATGGGCAGTGAGCAAACATATAACATACTAACTAACATATGGAAGTTTACCAGTTTTAAATAATTTAGAATTTAAAATCAATTCCCATCAAGTACCATCAGTCAAAAATAATAATTATTAAAAAAATATTACTCTCCAACATTAGACCAGGGTTTCCAAAACTTTTCATATGATGGAACACTTCGTAAATACTGAAATTTTAACAGAGTATTCTGTTTTTTTTGTAAGGTAGGCATATTTATTACTATATCTATATAAATAAAGTAACAAATCTGAATGAAAAATATCTATTATAAAGAAACATTTTACAATTATACTAGTTTTGCATCATACCTGTAAAAGTCAGACACAAACCATTCGTTTATGTTTTCATTATAATAATATTCAAATAAACTATTGTGCTTAACTTTGAAAATAACGTGTTTTTCTGGGTAAAAGTTCTTATAAAAAGTCATTAAAATAATTTTCTAAGCATCAATACTTAGTGTCTGTAACAGTTTAGGTTAATTCTAAATAATTCCCGAGTGCCGAATTTCGAATCATCTTGAATAAATAAGTTCATTCATACCTAATGTCAATGGGCACTTGATTGCAAAAAACGCTCGTTAGACATCGTTACCTTGTTATAAAAAAGTCATTCCAAAGTCTTGTACCAATTTAAATATTTTAGCATAATGTGAAGACTTCAACGAAGAGAGAAACAGTTTTAACAGCATGTAGGTATATCATAACAATGTGATTAGAGTTTTATTAGCTATTTTGTAGGTTTTTTGCCGATTGAACATTTTCATCAGTGGCAACTATTTTCAGATAAAAGCATTCCCGGTAGTGGAATTTAGGTGAATATATCGCGCCTTTCAAGCGTATAAATGTGGGACTTTCTCATTAAAATTTTCTTGAAGGTAAAGAAGGGTAGAAACCGTAGAGAGTATTCCGAATTGGTTGCTTTTATTGAGGTTTTGAGCATTTCTATTCTCGTTACAAAGCATATGTCACTATAAATTTAATTAATTTTATTTTTATGTCTCAATATCTGCTCCATAAGTAAAGGGTATTGATTTCCAAAGTGTGAAGATGTCAATTACATAAATATAGAAGGTTTATTGTTACCAATTTACTTTCATTATCCTATCCTGCTTATTTTTATCACATACCTATACTTTCGTCCTTTGTCGTACACTATATCAGTCCAACTAGATTAATCAATATAAATTTTTAAATACGTCAGCTCACTGTCTATTTTGCACATTTTGTGTCTCTTAGATGCATCTGAATAATTGGATTAATATATTCAGAAATTATAAAACAAAATATTATGCTTCACAAGGTGAGAAAAAACAGTAAAAGAAAAATATGACAAAACGTTTAATTTTTTTTAGTTTTAAATCTAGATACTTAAAGATTTATTTTTCGAATTAATTTTTGAATTAAATTTTTATCCTATGCTGTAGCGGAGATTTCTCGCTCAAATCTTACAGCAGATAAGGAAAATCAAATCAGAGAGTCAAGGCTGAGTACTTAATAGATTGGGAAATTGACTGACAACCAATTCTAATAAAAATCCGTTATGGTAAATTTTTAAGTAATGGAAATCTATATGTACACTTCTTTTTTAAAGTAATTTTTTTCACGCTATACAAATTTACTTGTTTCACTTTTCTAACGAGTATAGTACACAAAGGAATCATCTTGACGCGTGGATAATTACTGGATAGTAAATATTTTGATGTGGTTTGCCACGTTTTTGATCTCATTTTAGGAATAGTCTCATATTAGTTTATTTTAGTACTATAATACTCTTGATATATCAATGAATCACCGAATAATAATTTTTTTTTATTGGTTTGGTACCTAAAGCATGAGGAGATTAAATTTATGTTGAAAGTCACAAGGTTAGTATCGGGCGAAGGAAAAAGTGATTCAAAGTGTACTCACTCAGTGTGTGGACAGGTACTAAAGGTCTAAGGTTACTTGAACCAATTTTATGTAAGTGGCTGATAAAATATATAAGCTTTCAACATAAATACATTTAAATTGATTCGCTTGTCAAAAGTGTCGGAAGTTTTATGATTTGTTGAATGGAGCTTTAATAGAAAACCCAAGTGAGATACGATTTTTGACACAATTATGACCATCAAACTTTTGTACGTATATTTACTTACAGTTTTTACTGTACATTCGAATTGAAAATATATTTATTTATGAATATTTCGAGGTGGTCTTTTTACCACAAGATAACCTGTAATTAATAGACAAATGATAATGGACTACATTTTTTAAAACTTGTTGACCGTAAGAAGATTGATAGCGATTGTATTATCAATATATTACATAAATAATAATGCTACGAATCTGATCTTGATTACGTTCTTACCAGTTAAATGTAGAAATATATTATGTTTTTTTTTGGGTAAATATCACACGGCTACAAAACGTCCGCAGAAGAATTAAATGCGTTTTAGAATTCTTTCATTTAAAATATAAAAGTTACTAAAGTTAACAACGATGCAATATGATTTGCCGTCATCAATTTTGATAGTTCCTTGTTGAATCTGTTACTCGCATTTTTCTTTATTAAATAATAATAAAAAATAGCACATCGTGTGTTTTTATGTTGAAGTTGAGTTACTTTTGACAAGCGTATTGTAAAAAATAAAAGGAATTTAAAAATTGGATGACATTCGGTAGATTTAATTTTAATTATTTATTCCATATGTTTTTTCTGTAAATTATATCATAAAAATCTAAATCAATGTTTAATATAGGTATTTTATTAGAAAAATTTACCGCTAAGCATATATTTGCCATTTAAAATGTAAATATTGATAAATGTGGAGCATATGGATCCACATAGTGTGGAGATGGTAACCGAAACCAAAAATGGTATATGTAGATCTCCGCAAGATAGGTCTTGAAAGATTATGTTTCACGAGAGTTGATTGTCAGATAATTGCTCAACCTTATATATAATACATCCAGTCCCAAATTTCCCATTTTTAAAATTATCTTACAGATATGTAATTCAAATCCATATTCCATGAATACGAAGCGCACACGTTAAACTCTGGTCTATCGGAGATAATTTTATTAAGTCTAGATAATTACTGATACCATAAATTATAATTAAATTAACTTTGTTAAATGCTTGCTGCTTGTTACGCCATGGTAATCAATATAATGTGACTTAAGTTAGCGATAAGTTTTCCCGGTAGCGTAGTTGGTAGTATGCGCGCTTAGCAATCCGGGGAACGCGGGTTCGATTCCCCATCTGTCGGATT
The DNA here is from genome assembly GCA_022683975.1 of Rhyacophila evoluta. NCBI lineage: Eukaryota > Metazoa > Arthropoda > Insecta > Trichoptera > Rhyacophilidae > Rhyacophila > Rhyacophila evoluta. Next base: position 9,005 of record JAGVSQ010000398.1, read on the forward strand.
TAAAAAATCTAAAAATTCAGTACTAGATGCTCGTTGGGTTAAGCAATTGTCTGATAAACAACAAACAAACTCGTGAAAAATAATATGTCAAGTCATCTTCACATTGCGGAGATCCCTATATTTTACTTTCGAAGTCGATATCTTCACAGTGTGTAGATCCATATGCTTAAAAATACGGTATAAAAAATCAATACAAAAGTGTGAATAATAATCAACAACATTGCATTGATAAATGGTGATTATTTTTTCACAAGATTGCAGGAATGGCCTAAATTTCAATGGATCAAATTAATAACAAAGTTAAGCGAGGCAACACATAAGTAATTGATAAATTCACAACCGCAAAATTCGGAAAACTTTGTTCGAAAAGATACTGATTAATTGGAGCATTCTATTGAACTTTATTCACCGGTAATTTAATAAATCTTTCGCATACTTGAATCGAAGATTTTGTTTGGCAATTAATTAGCAAAAATGTTAATACCACCATATTTCTGAAGCTAAAAGAATATGCAAAACTGAATTTCGACGTAAGAAAAACCTCATCTTAGAACATACAATCTAATTAAATCAATATTTAGATATTATCAATCGTGTCATCTTCCAAGTAAATTGATCAATAATTTTCTTAATGATGATAGGAAGTTGATAAATATTTACCTAATTTTATGTTTTGTTTTACATGTATTACTATTAGTTCATTCCAGTACTTTGAAATAGCGAGTAGGTAGACCTTTTTTAAATAAGGCTCAATATGTATAGAGATTAATTAGAATAGAAATCATGCAAGCTTATCAAATTTCATTATATTACAGATATGAATGTTTGAAAAAGCTTTTGTGTGCTTAAATAATTTTATTTTAATGTCGTGTAATGAGCAGCACTTTTTTAACCGTGTAACAAAGCACAGAGTATTTTAACGTAAAAAATATTTTATTTTATTAAATCATTACATTTAATATTATTTCATTGAACTTGAGTTTATATATATCATAAGAAAGCTTTGAGTAAAGTGCCTTACAGCGTAGAAATAATATAATCAGATACTAAATAAAAACACAAAAATAATATTAAAACAGACAAACGTAAAATCAAATAAAATATCTGACCGTTTATGGCTACATAATCAATACAATGATTTTTTTTATTAAAATATTGATTATAATTAAATGATTAAAATAATTAAAGTTTATGATAAAATAATCAAACTAAACCTTTTTAAAATAACATTTAAATTCTTATTTGAAAATGAGTATTACACATTTTTACACTGTGGCCATTTATAATTCATTCTAAATTAGACTTAAAATAAATAAAAAACATTAATTTTTAGTAAGGATATATATATTTTCTTCTAAAGGGTATTGGTCCAAAAAATTCATTGTTCTAGTCAAGTAAACATGCATATTTATATAAATTGTTTTTATATTTTTAATATTTATTAGTACGTTTGTTCGTTAAATTCAAGTATATTTACGATTTTTTTTATTTCAGTAGCATAATTTAAATTAATATTATACTAAGGCGACGTCTGAAAATCACGGTTAGTTGGAAGTAAAGCCAAAGAAGAAAATCGACGTCGACTATTAAAAATACGCCTGGAAAGTTCAACGTGTTATGATACGTTTTAATTTCAAAATAGAGCAAACCATTAGAGCTTTTATTTGAAGAAAAGCGGCACAAAAGGCACAAGAGTTGTTATTTGACTGTTCACAATTATTGCCTAGTTAAACTTTCATGACAAGAAAATTTTAAAGGAGAACTTTACTTAGTCTTTTATGTTGTAAATAATTATAAACTTTGCGTATACTTATACTAAAATATATGCCCATATAAATTTTATTCTTTAAAAGCTTTGAAGTAAGTGCTTAGAAAGATAGTGGTTAGATTTTATGTTTTATTATTGTGATCAATTTCTATTCAATCTGTAATAATAATATATCCGAATGTATGAGTAAGAAAATTGTATTAAATTTTAACTCTGACGAGGTTTATTTTTCGGCCTATGCATGGTATAATCGGTAACTCTGCCACTCTAGTTAACATCAGCCTATGTGTCTTTAATAACTTTTTAAGTTTCCTAATATCTTCCTTTCTGTAAAAAAAAATTATTTTTGGATAGGGAATATCCAAATGATCCATTTTTAGAGCGGTCATTATAAAAACAAGCATTATTACATTATACGGTGAACTAAATGATATAACTTTTTTATAGTTTTATCAAATAGACATTATATTTTTAGATTTACTTATATATTTAAGTAAATTATGTCACAATCGATATTAAAATATTGTCGTGTAGCACTGAAAAAGAAAATCTTGATATATTAATATAAAGGTTAATTTAAATCAAATATCTCTTTGATGAAATACTTCAATATACTGGGTGGTCGCATTTCGCTTTGATGTCATTTCAAAGGACAGATTACTTGTGAGAAGTACAAAACTAGTTAAAAGTTTTGTTTATTTGATTTGTAAAACATGCTTTAAATCTGAGCTTGTAAGAGGATTAATAATTATTTTGATCTTTATAAAAAAATGGCCTTATAATTGACATTTTATTTCCCAGGATTTCACTGAAAATAAATTAATTAAATATTAGACAAACCCTAATAAATTTATGTTAAAAAAAAACAATTTTGCGAATTTTAAATTTTCATTTGACCTTGCTGCCTATTTTTCATGTTGTAAAAATGTACACGAAATACGAATAAGTAATTAAAAATAGTATTTAACATACAAAATAATAAGATATTGACAGATAAGACAAATATTTATGACTGTTGACGAAGGTGTACTAAGAAAAATAATTATTTGATATATATAAATGATAATAATGATTAGTTTGATTTTTATTTTTCTCAGTTTCTTTGATGATGTTCAATTATTTGTCTGTCACTACATCTCTGTAATTATGTCTGGAAGTATGTTGCTAACGGTATCTTTTGTGAAGATGAGCTGCGACTTCAAGCAATAACAATTCTTAAATAATTATATATAGTTATTATAGTATATGATAACAGCGTTGAACGCTGAGAACGATCATTTTGCAGTATTGTCTAGAATGTTTTTTTAATGTTAAGCGCCACAAATAGGAAAGGTGAAAGGTTTTTTTGTTGAAACATAATATATCATATACATCAAGAATACTTATAAATGCAACGATTTATCTCAGAAATTATAAAGTTTTATCATTGTAGTCTAAAGATTTAAATATATCTGGAAGTGAAATAAATGCATGTTTGCTATGTTTAAATGGTATATGAAATCGGGTTTTTTATTTATATTTTTAAAACGTTTTAAAATAATGTGTTTGTATAATGGAAAACAGCAACAAGTATTGTGCTTTGAGGTACTTTGAGGATTCTATGTTTAACTCTTTGAATGCGGACAACACACACGTATGTGTCCATGCGAAAAACAAAAACACTTGTTAATACATATATCATAGTCAAGTGGTAAGTATATAAGCTTTGATCGGTGAGTAGGTGCGAGACATAAAAAACAAATCTTGAACATTTTTTAGTCCTTGTATTTAACAGGTGGCTAAAAAAATGAATCAGCACGAAGCCGCTTTTTCGAATTCAAATTGTTAATTGAGCAAATTTCAAATGATTTGAAGCAACCGGTGTGATAAAAAAATATATTAAAAACATGTTTTCACATTGCGGACATCCATTTCAGAAGCACAAGTATTAATAATATAATAATATATATTACTCTATATACATAATATAATATCGAATCGGAAAATTGAACTAATTATTTTATATTTTTATAGAAATTTCCAAGATTATTGTAACTGTATTTTATAGGTTGATTCAATGAAATAATAATATCGCTCTCTGTAAGATTTATCACGGAGACAAATTATTATTGGCCATGAAATTTCTTGGCAGAACGTGTATTGGGAAGTCATGCATTAAATTTCTGCCATTCCTTACTATTCAATTTGAAGGTATTTTATTGCATCGACAATACAACTGTAAAATATTATATTATTTAAGCGCATTATAACATGTTAAGCTGCTTAACAAGTTATTTAATAAATTATATAACTGGAAAATTCATACTATAATATTTTGAATTCAAATATTATTTTGATATTCTAATCCCCTTTTGTTTATCATCTAAGTAAAAAATAAAGCTTTTTTTCAGATATTGAGAGTTACGTTTACACAGGCTAGTGGATGATAATTGTTAAATTTTACATTGAAACTTCAGAAAGCACTGTTGAAAAAGTTGAATCTATCTTATTGTATATTTTTATAAGACACAATTCGACGGCTAAATACTTAATTTGTAAATTGCTAGCTCTTAAGAAGTAGTACTTAATAGACGAAGATTAAATTATCATGCCGGTTACTGTTATTATTTCAAGTATTATAATTCATGCCAATCAAGAGTGAAGTGCAAACAATAATTTAAGCGGCCGAATAATTCCAGTCTCGAGAAATAATACAATATTTTTACAAATTTTATTTCAATTTGTTTTCCATTTTGATCTTAATTCAATGGAAAAACTATTATTATTATTTAAAAGTAATAATTACACTCCGACCTCGTATTATAGTGGCACATGGTTTTAGAAAAACGTCTTGTAGTACAAATCCGTGTTATACGAGGCTCATGGAAAATTAGAGTGTGCGTTCAAAAAATATAGTGAAGTTCAATAATATTCCTTATTTTTCCAAAAAACAAAACAAGAAATATCCGTTTAATTATCTATTTAGAATGCTTAGATAATACAGATCCACTCATCATGACTTTCATTTACAACCGTACATATTCGACTCATTTTCAAAATAGGTTGCAAGTTTTTATTATCAGAGGGCTCTTGATTTTTTTTGGATTTAGCCTTTTAAAAATGTTTTCTAAGTTATTGTCTGCTTATAGGGTGTAAATATATATATATCATGATAAAAGCCAAATACTTTTTTGATTCCCCGTGAACTTCAAACTTCTTTCCGTTTTATAATCATTTCTATAAAATAGTGTTGTTATCAGCTCACCCTAAAACTTCATTTATAGTTTTTATTGAAAACATGTAGTTACTTCGCTGCAACTGCGTTCTGCATATCATTTTGAGTTCATCCAATATTTCGACTGGCTTCTTCGTTAAAAGCACGGTCTTTCAATATATCTTCCATATCTTGAATATCGAGGTTATCAAATCCTTCTCCACCAATACCACAACACATGTATTTTCAATAAGTGTATTTTCAAAATCATCTTCTATTGGTGGTGCAACATTTTTTTCGGTGACTATTTCTGACTACTTTTTTTGTCAGCAAGCATTTGAAGTGATTTTTTTATTTCTCTGACCAATATGAGTTGAATATCAACTTTGAGCCAACTTTGAGTCGAATACGAAGAAAATAATATTTTTTGTGATGGTATGATTGGTCTAAATTAGACATGTTAATTAACTTTCAATGATTTTTTTTTTCTAAAACCGTGTTATAGGGAAACCGTATTGTAGAAGTATCGTGTTATACGAGGTTTGGGTATAATTACAAAATACCCATCATCTCAAAACTGTTATTTTTTTAGTAAGTGACTATGTATTATGTAAATAAAAATCTACGTATACTATAGTTACGTAAATTAAGTATAACATGTCTTAATACTAATTTCTGTGCTAGTGTGAGCACTTCAATGTGTGCGGAGATGTCTTGTGAGTACTCGTCATGCGTGCACTTGTCTATTGCGTGCACTTGTCATGCGAGCACTTGTCATGTGAGTACTTATCATATGAGCAGCTGTCCGATACCGATACGAAACTATTTGCTAGTCTCTATTATTAATATGTTTTTTGTGGCACAAAAATTATATCACAACAAATATTATAATACAACGGAGGGAGAAAGTTAAGGTTGGACGCTTTCCGTGCGAATTGTTTTATGATACGTTATAATAAATGTTTATTTTTAATATGCATAAACATCTCAAAATATTTCATGATTTTGATGGCATTATTATAAAAACCCCATAAACTTCAAAAGACAAGTTTACATTTCAAGCTTCTGAGTCGTCAAGTAATTATGACGACGTTAGTAAATAACTACTGCAAGTCGACTTGAATCATTCATGCGTGACGAATAAAGACATTATAGGCTGACTGGAAAATGATAAAGCGTAAGACAAACTACCCGTTTCCGCAGTGCTACCTGATAACCACCCTAAGCGACCCTCCATTGGGTGCGACACTGCTTATTAACCTTCACGCATGAATGATATGAAATTCATTACGATGACTTGAATGATTATCGCTTACGTGTTATTTATTATTAAACTATTTAACAAAATAAGATAAATGATAATTTTCATTACGGTATATACATATATATATATAATAGTGACACTTGATGAAAACTTTATGTATGTAATTCAAAAGCCACATATACTTTATCATCACCTTAACATCAAACAACCTTTTGTTAATTACACTATTTACTAAGCCATTTTCATCACAATACCTTATTGTCTTCTTCCAGTTCTTATCCCATAGGATCTTTACAAGCAATCTATCTATCTTATGTTCGTATTCTAAATCCTTTCTTCTGCTTTTTTGTAATAAATACTAGAATACAATGGATCTTATTAAATAATATGAAGATTTTAAGTAATAATTAAGTTTATATATAGAATTTTCATTATTCAATAATTTTGCCAAAAAACAACTGATTTAAAATATTTTTTTGTACCTGATATTGTAATATTTACAATTTTATACAAATAATGCGATAGGAAATGTAAATAACAAATTTATAAGGAAATACACATAAAAAATAAATATCCGGGTTTTCAAAATACTGAAAGCTTAAAAGATTTCCGTATATGCTAGACATAAAGGTTATACGAATTTCGAATTGAACATTTATTATACGTATATAATAAATAATTTTAGGAAAAAAACAAAATTCAAAGAGGCCTGCTACAGAGACTTGCCACAAAAAACTCTCACAGTATTTTGTCAAATTGACTCGTAATTGCAAATAAACTTCCAGACAGTCAATTATCTTGAAGACTTCAGTATGTATTTTAAAGTTGTTTCATACTATGATATCTAATATCTCTCTGATGAAATATACAAAATAAATAATCAGCCTACATGTGGCTATAATATCGTCACATAGGACATCATGTTGTTTTACTGGCTTCATTCACGAACTTCTATTGATTAACCGCATTAACGGAAATACACCCAATTAAAATTGGTACGATATGAAAGCTATATACAGCAATAAAAATAATCAGTCCAATTAATCAGCATTATTGAATTATTTGTATGGTATGGTGGTAAATATTTTATGTTTTCTTTTTATTTGGAAACGATTATAACAGTGAAGCTATATTTATCATCATCCCTAAAAAATATTTAATTAATTAAAAATGTGCCTGTAGACTATCTATTCATTCTTTAAAATACATATATTACAGGTCAGGATTATATTAATAATGAAATTTATTTATCGGAGCATAATAATATATGATATGTAAATTAAGTAGCTTCCTGTTAACATCATGCATTGTCACTGGAATTGGCTAGGTTAAATGTTGCGGATGCCTTGAAAAAATTCACTTTAAATTCTCTTCTTCTTCTCTTGAATCACATGATGTATTTGGCATGTTAACGTATACTGGGACAATCTGGAGAAATACAAAACTTTTGGTTAGTGATAGAGAATCTTGCATGATGAGTAGATGCTTTATATTTGAAATGAACACGAATAAAGGAAAATAAAGTATAGTAAAGATAATAAATTTAAAGTAAAGTAGTAAGACTTATATAGAATGTATTCGGCGGAGTTAAGGGATAGAATACTGGCGGGCGACAGGTATTCTTGGTGGCGGCAAGTGGTATCCACTTAGGGAACGGATATGGAAGAAGAATAAGATATTAAATTTTTGGGATTTTTTCTCATTCAGTTATAAATGGCTCAGTAACACATTGTGTTTTGTAAACCAGAAAATTATGTAAAGAAAATAATCGAATAAAAATATTAGGTTATGTAAAAGTTTTCACATGTATTTTTTATAATTTTAATCAATTACATAGTTTCCATCGTTACTTATAATCTTCTTTTACGTTTTTATAAGCTGATATTTTCCATTTTTGTAAATTCTCCAATTTTGAACTAAACATAATAATTCAAGATTCTGTTTTGACTTACGGAATTGACTTATTTTTCTTCCCATCATGGTACTTTGTTTACGGGAAATCGGGAGGGATAAGATCCAGAGAAAATTACGAATAATACCATTTAAGCTGACGCATATTTTTATTGGGTTACACATGACTGATATGGCCGCGCATTATCACGTTGAAAGCCAACTTATCACATGTAAAACAATTAAAGTCTGTTCTTAGAGCCTCGTTTAGTTTCGTCGATTCTTTACAATACCATTCGGGTGTTATGTGCTTGGGTTCAAAAAGCTTGTAATAGCGATGCCCTGTATGACTCACCAAACAATGGGTACGCATTACAATTTTTTCGATTGCCGCAAACGCGTTATTACTTTTACAAACCCTTACAGTAACCAATGACGTAAAACACTTTTTTTCAATACAGACATCAAGAAATTTTAAGGGCTGTAAATCGTCGTTTGGTTAGACCAAAACTTAACAGATACTGAAAAGAAAGTATCCCTCATACAATAAAATATTTTGAAAGCAGATGTAATTCATTAGTTTGGAGAAGGTAGACAAATATTTGACCATTGAAAAATACGATAAAGCTTTTGCATCAACTTAATAAATACATTTACATTCATACTTCAGTAAAGAATGAAGACATTTCGAAATAGTTTACTTTTTTTATATTCAATATGAGTGGTTTGGGATGACGCAGGGAAAGTGTATTAGTATATTTTATAGTTAATAATTATAATTATACCTACAATATATTTATATATATTTACAATATAACTTAATATGATGTTAGTAAAATGATCAAATATTAAATTTTAATAATTTTTCACTCTAAAATTTATATAAATATATATATTTAGTGTAATATTTTATATGATTTTGCTATATTTGAAACGTTCAATACAAAGTTAAGTTAAAATGGTATATTTTAAAATTCAACATTATTGGATATAATACTTCCTTCTTTCAAACCGGATACGCAAGCCGGATTTTATAGCCTCTTAAGGCTTTATTTATAGAAAAAATGCAAGAGAAAACTGTACTCTATAATTCACTTTATTTTTATAGATGTATATGTATATATTTAATGTATTTAATTAAATGTATCTAGTATGTATCCTCGGTAGCCGAAAGATGAGAGCGCATGTATTTTTGCCAGATGTCGCGGGTTCAAATCACACACAACTGCTAATAAGTAAAAAAAAAATATGCAGAACTGGATGATCAATGTTTTGAGCACAAACGTGTCTCCCAACAAATTTTTGTGGAAAAAAAAAATATACTTCACTCACATAGGTTGCGCGCAATTAGACGTTCTTTGTATTTTTTGTTTGATAAAATTTATAATTCAATACTTGAAATCAATTAAAAGTGTACGTTATATAATTGATCCTTAAATCGATCAACATTACAACTATGAAATGTTTCTGAAAAAATTACTGAATTGAATTGATTTTTATTTGCTGCTGACGTAAACAAGGATTATATTTTAAACGTAATTAATAAATATTTGAAGGAATTATTAAACAATTTAATTACTACTATCCCGATAATGGGTATCCTCGTTAAAGCAATTTATGGGTTGATAGTCTCTTCATAGAACTCCATGCGCACTTAATACTTGACACACAGAATCTCAATCGAATTGTCTTCTGATGCTACTCTATCCATACATAAAATATAAACGTTATTTTAGTTTTGAATATTGATGGAAGAGAAATAAGTTACAAAAGCATTAAATTCTTATTCGCATTTTTACTACCATTAACACTTCCTCAATATTACAAACAAAGTTGAAAAACCAATTGGATGTTAATTCAGAGCTTCACTCCATCCCATTGAAGCCACAGTTATCAACCATTCTAGAAAAAATACAACGGCAAATTTCGCACTAATTTTTGAAACTAAATCATATTTTTTTAATACGAGAAGCTCTTGTTTTAAAACTGAATTTACCGATCTTCTCTGATTTCTAATTATTTTAATACTATACAACAATACAACATTCTTTCAGTTCAGTATAATAAGCAAAATTAAGACCGTTGTTTGTCTTAATCTGTTTGCTTGTTATGTAAAACCAGTAAAAAAAATATTTTTCTTATTTTCACTGGTTCGCAGGGATAAAAAGGTTGGAAAACGCTGATATTTAATACAAGCCATTATAAAACCCAGTTTGACATCGTTAGTTCAATGGACAAACGCAACTAAATTTGGATCCGCTGAACTTTATATTTTCAATTTCCGCCGCAAGATGTCGCCGGCGCCACGATACTTACGCGCGTTTCCGTTTTGGAATTGCATATAATTTGGAGATAAATCAAATGGACATAGAGCCTTTCATCAGAAGGGTTCGCTGACTCAAAATTACATCGTAATAATGCTTGTATATTCTTTATTACAAACATATTTACTATTTCTTTTTACTTTTTGTACTTTGTAATGTTGACTTGTAATGTTTAATTTTACATAAATAATGTATTGTAGAAAAGAATTGGATGCATATTTTAACATTTTAATTTTAAGATTGTTTCCCGGATAGCCAAGAGATAAACGCGCATGAGGTAGTACCAGAGGTTCCATCTTCAAAGCCCACATATGTTAAGAACTTTAACAAATATCAACGCGGGATTCTAGACACGGCGCCTAATTACAGGAGTGCAAGAAATAATATATTTTTCTGGATATTATGGATATACATATTATATTAAAATATGTAGAAAATTCTAGAGCGTATATTTGATATTTATACTGTGACGATTTACGTGCTATTTTTTTGGAGTGGTTTATGGTAAAAAATACACTAAAAGGTGTTCCATTGGTACACATATTGATTAATAACTTATTTTCGAGAAAGAAATTTATCGAAATATATCTTTACAATAGGGATATCTATATATACCATTTCTAGAGTAGAAATTTTCACCCTGTGTGGATTCATATTGACTATAGAAAGGAAAAAGGATGTAACCCTCATTTTTTTTAAATAGCATAATGTATACAACTTCATACACATTCTATCAAAAGGATGTAAGTTGTCAATGCCGAATTACTGTCTAAATTAAGATTTTAGGTTTGACAAAGGGGGGCATGTGAAATTTGCGACCAGAAATAAAGACTTCCACCACAACAATTTCAATGATATTTCATAATAAATTATTTGGTCAGTGTCAGATTTAGTAAATAAAACATCAGTTTTGTCTACTTCATATTTTGACATAGGCCCAAAATCATTAAATATTTTGTGCTTCCTATAATTTTTTTTATGTGTGCGTTACGTCCTTTTTCCATTCCATAGTTGATATACTCCAAAAATATACATTATATTGAAAAAATAAAACTTAAAATTCTTCCTGAAATACTGTTATACTGAAATTGATGGCTTACTACTTATTTATTTAAATTATGAGTATGCGTACATAGCCATATTCCGAAATTACTATTTATTATTATACAATAGTTTTAACAAGTACGTCGTTGTCGAAGTGCCAAGAAAAGGCTTCCACGATAAAAATAATAACTTCTGAGGCATTCTCATCATAATTGAAACTCGCTTATGCTTGACGTCGTTATGCTGACGAGAATAAGGTAGAATTAAATCGTTATCTATGAATAGTATTTATTTTAATTCAACATATTTATTGAACTTCTGTTCTTTTTAATAAATTGTAATACACATTTATTCATTTCACTTTAAAGCGACGAAAATATCGCTGAAAATAGTCTGTGGTAACTTATAAAAACAGAATTTAATTTTAGTTTACTTCCTGTTACTAATTATAATTGTGTAAGCGAGCATACATTTTCAGATAGTTAAAAAATAAGCATAATAAAATATTAATATTATAATTGTACAATATACAACTCCATAAATACGTAATGATGTTAAGATGTAAATGAGTAGTACAAAGTGAATACAATATATTTTGAAAATTTTAAATTAAGCCAGTTAAAATATGTAAATATACGCCAAATACTGGGGATGAGTTTGACTTAAATAATTCGGAAATATAAAAATGGATCAAAAAACCCTTTAATCCAGGACACATGTTATGGATGCTTTCGCGGCTACTGCTTGATTTTTATTCTGATTGGCACGGTTACCGTGTTTTGGAAGACCGTTGGAAGAAGGAGTACTAGTATGATATGAAAAGATCAAACGTGGTCCGTTTGAAAGCAAAGCAAGAAAAAAAAAGAGGCAAATTTAAAATAAAAGTTTTACTAAAACATACATAAAAGTTGACTAGTATAGATAATTCATTAGTACGCGTATTATGAACAAATAATGGATTTATTTTCTCTTACAAAATGATTTTTAATTGTTTTCTGACATGGAAACAAAAGAAAAAATAAAATACGCTAATAATTTTTTTATATACCATGTTCGCTCCCAAAGCGGAGCATATGGATTCACAGAGTGTGAATAAATCCACTTCGAAAGTGGAGTATATGGATCTCTGCAGACGTCGTGGCAGATTATTTTTCACGAGAATTGTTTGTCAGACAATCACTAAAGTCAATTAGCGTCCAGTGCTGCATTATCAGATTTTTAAAATCCGACCAGATGAGGATTAATTATTACTGAAAAATATATGTTGAGGCCAGAACCGTTAACAAAATAGCTAAATTATCGGTAGAATGGTTTATAAAAACCCACTCAAATATGCAGTTGTGCGGATATTATTGTTTAAGTTGATGTACACGAAAGAAATGATTTTTTTAGATTCATGTTTTTGAAATTTTATTCTTTTGTGATATTTCACAATATGCATAAGTACGCACTGAGCTCGGTTAGGACGAAGCGTTATTTGGGCATTCTCCTACTACTGTTGGGTTAACACTGAAAAAGGGTTTAAACACTTTCATTGTTCGCATAGCGTGGGTCCGTGATGTAATACTCACTTACCCTACGTATTTCATTATTCAAATATTCTTTCTTTGCGAGCCTTGGCACACCCTGTTCTACCACGCGTTATAAATTACTTTCAGTAGCATATGGGCCACGGAGTGTGCCTGGTCCACTTTATAAAATGTTTTTCTGTAGAATATTTTGATACGAATGCAATTCTTAAAAGTTTTTAATTAATAGCAATAGTGTAAAAAAGTACACTTATGATTACACTAAATCGTTTGGCCATGATTAAATGAATTATGCATAAAAGATGCGATTTTTTTCGAAGTATTAAAATTCTACTGAGACTATCTTATTTATAATTATAAAAAGATCCAGCCAATAACGAAAACTCTGTAGTAGCAATCTCACTCTAAACTAATAGCACATTGCAAAGTTTGAATGTGTCTAACCTTATTTTTCCTTAAATCTAGTTAGTCGTATGTTATTCTGTGTATGTAGGACCGATGTTCATTGTTAAGTCGCAATGATGTATTTATTCATATTCATATTTAAGAGAAGAGTTGTCTACGATTAAAGGTAAGTTCTACTTATTGTAACATAACGCTTTAATTATGCGCGTAATAGTATTTTTTAATCCATGTTCGCTTTCAAAGTGGATCATCTAGATATCCACCCTGACAGTGGAGTATATGGATCTCCGCTATGTGAAGATGTCTTGAAAGATTATTTTTCACGAGAATCGTTTGTCAGACAATTGCTCTACCCAATGGGTATCCAGTCCTGTATTTTAGAAAATTTTAAATCCAACATATAGAGAATCAAACCCGCATTCCCCGAATTGCTAAGTGCGCACGCTGCCAACAACGCTAACCGAGGAGACAATACGTACTACTTAGCTATAGTATAAACTCGCCACTATAACCCTAGAATTTGATTAAATGTATCGATGCGCATCAATTAATATACAGTAATAAAATGCGTTTAATAAAATGAATGTTATGGTAAAAATACTTTTAAAACACATTCGCACATATAGTATAATATGAAAATGCGCAGACGATACGCGCACAATGTTCATCGAGTTAACCAACAGTTCTTGGCTGATTCAATAAGTCAGGATATTTTCGTTTTTCTAGTCGATATTACTAAAACTAGTCATCAATTTGGTGACAGCGTTTCATTTAATATTAAGTCTGTAAAAATGACACTCACTGTGGACTATTACTATTTTTCTTCCTGAATCAAGTGTTGTGTACTGTATCTTCATTGACTTTTCTTCTTTCTTGTTATTGTATTCAGATCGTCGGTTCAAAAAATTGCACTAGTTAATTTAGTAGAAGCCACAGTGGTTAATTTAATGAATGCCAACATATTTTTGTAGGTTTCTAGAACAGCATTCTAATAATATGCTGTGATTTTTTTAATAATATGTACGGTAAGAACTATATAGGTTAACCATTGCATCCATCGAGTTATCCGCCTTGTTACGAAAAAGGCGAATTTTATTGCATTTAAAAGCTTTGCTGCATCTTAAAGGGAGCCTTATGATTCCTTCATGCAATTGCTTGACAAAATTAGATTACTATTCTAATATTCTACTATCGATTTTATTTATTAATTTTTTCAACATTAACACACTTGGCAGTGAGGAAATCTAAGTTTTAGGTAATTGGTATTATATTAATTTACTCCCGGGACGTTCCCGTCAAATAAAGTAATTGCTTCTCGATGTCAGAGATTTGGGATACGCCTGATTAAAGAGATGCGTAAAAAGGGGCGAGTTAATGGTAGGCACATTTAGTAGATACAAAAAATAAGTAAATGCACCAATATTAGTAAAGCAAGTGGAAATACCTTCATACTTTAAGGTAAATTGTGATATCTCAATATTTGCAAAAGGTGTTTGATCCGGGTATCTTGTATTGTATAAATGATCTATTAGTTATGTATCTAAAATTTTTTGTTCTCTGGTTTACGTGTTTATCGAGCTTTATCTTGTCAAACCAACTATACTCACTTTAGAACGAGGAAATTTTATGATCAGTGATGCTTCTGTTTTCTTTATGTCAGATATTTGTATCGAATCTTCGATTGTATCATATATATAGAGAATGCTTTTTTATTGAAGTTTATTTTATTCTTAAAGTAGATTCTTTTTATTTCGTATAAAATGATTTTTAACCGTAGGAATTAATATTGCGATGAAGATTATGTTACGAAAAAATAAAATTGATGTTACAATATGTATTGCCATTTTTTTTGTATGCCACGACGCTCTTAAAGTACAACATATGAATATACAAACTGTGAAGATATGTCTTGATATTTTTCAGGTTTTTTAAAAATCCAGCAGATGTAGGGATTGAAATCGAGCTTCACGGATTGAAACGTGCGCACGCTCATCTCTACGCCACCGGTTGACAATATTCTTCATAATTTTTATCTTATCATCATATTGAAACAATACTTTTGTTTTATGATCGTTTTTAATGATCATTTAATGTTCGTTTGACCCAATTAATATTTTATTAATTAGTCATGTGACAACATGTTAAGTTTTATACAAAGAATAATTTATTTGAAGTTATCTTAATTTTTTTCACTATATCTATTAATTTTTGAATACTATTATATATAAATGTATACTTCATTAAGAACACGGGTATGAGAGAGCGGACGAGGCACTCTCATGTCGCCTTAAAAGTCACGCAGCAGCGCTGGAACTGGCTGGCGCACGTACTACGAACGTCCCCGAAACGCCTGAACCCCGTTCGTCTCTTTTTTTGATCGATGAGATTCCAGCGTCTTGGAAAACTGGTGAGTACCATCCATATGATGTACTTAGTAGAACTAAGATATGCTGACATGACCTGGGAGGATGCAAGACGGCTGGCGGGCGACAGATATTCCTGGAGGCGTCACGTGGATGGGAAGCAGATATGGCAGAAAAATAAAAATAATAGATATCTAATACACAATATAAATAAATATAAAAAAGATAGTGAGAGACTAAATTTTTTCTTATAATAGAACCTTTGAGCTTACAGCAAAAAAACTTTCATTTATCATTTTAATCTCAATTCTTGCGTTTACATATTTATATGTTTAAATATAAAACGATAAAATATTATCAACTCGGTGAAAGTTAAATTCACAGATGTCCACTTAATCATACTTAGATATTTTTGCCAAGCATTAGCGAGATAAGTAACAAGTTGTAATGAGTTGTTCGTTTAGTTACAGGTGTTTGGAAAATTTTCATAATAATATTCAAAATTATACCCCCCATAAATATAAATTTAAAAGCGCCACTAACTACACATACAAATTGATAATGATGTAACTTTTATTCAGTGCTGTTTTCACTCCATAAGTATTCTGTTATTGTTAAATTTTTAATCTATAAACTGTTCGTGAATGTTATATTTTAAACAATATCTGGTCCCAATGTCTAGCATATATAAATATACAAGTGAATCGAGTGTTTTTTTGCAAAAACTAGTATTCAAAACTACCAGATAATAGTTATAATATATAATAGATGACACATTTGGAGTCTTCAAATCTTCAGGCTAAATTGAATTAGTGTGTATGGTTATGGCGACTATATTGTCGTATAGTTTGATATCATTCTAATGAGAAGAGTACTTGAAATGGATTAATTTTATAGTGAAAATATTATATTATATAAATAATGATGTAAAATTTTGAAAGCCATTCATTCTTTTCGTTGAATTGTTGAAATAGTCAATTAATTATAATTAAATTGCATGAGGTATAAATTATTTTATTGAGCGTGGAATATGTGAGTATTTTAAAAGCAAAAATAAAAATTTATAATGAAGTTATACGGCACAAGGCTGTCTTTGTTTCTTTCAGAGACGTCTATTCATGGATCAAAGTAATAAATCATAAAAGCCACTCTACATAAAAAAGAATGTCATAGCTTTTACGTTTTTGTGCTTATTTCTTCGAGTATTGTAGGTATTTTTAAAAGGCAACGCGCTACATTAGGGTATGAATAAGTGAAATGAATATTCATGATGTAACATTTCAATGAAATTGTTTATTTTTTTGTTAAGCAGAATATTATTAGGAATGATGTGACAAAAAATAAACCAAGCAGGCTCTCATCACCTCAAAAGTTTATGTATAAGTTAAAGACGAATTCACCAAAATATTACAGATGCCTTAAAGGCCTGTTAAATTTTACATATTTTCTTTAAATCAAACAGAGTTTGTTAAAACCTACTTATAAAAGATGTGTCAGCTTAACTTATGTTATTAAGTTCTCGTGAAAGATTATCTTTCAAGACATTTCTTCACATTGCGGAGGTCTACATATTCTACTTTTTGAACGAATATATAACTCAACACCAAGAAGATTGTTAAAAATCATGAAGCAGTTGAATAAAAAATTAATCAAAATTTGGATGAAAGCATTATATTAATATTATATTTAAAATTTTGGCCTAAAACTATTTTAAAAATGAAAACATTCTAAAAATATTATACCTTGAGAACTTTTCCAGGAGATAAGAAGATTGCATGAAAAAGTTTATTGTTATAAGAGATAGAAATATGAGTGACCAGAATTTTAAGAGGTATTGTATTCTGTAAGGACTATCGGCTGCTTGCTATAGTTATCAAAGGTAAAACACATAATATGTGAGAGTTATTACATACTCTAGGATAAATAATACGAATATTTTAATTCAAACTAGATTTAAATTCACAAATTTTCACGAGAAATGTATCTTCTTCTTTTTTCCATATCTGCTCTCATAATATGGACACAAAATGCCACTTTCGAGAATTCCTGTGGCCCATCAGTATTCTTGCGTCCTTTCAGGTACATGTAATACCTGAATTCCGTAACTCTACTTAATACAATCATCATTACATAGTATTAAGCGGTTTTTGTCGGTCAGGGTCGCCACTTTAAAAAAGATAAATCTGCCGTATTCGTCTCATTTGCTCGTGATGTTTCGTCAAATTGTAGATCCAGTTGTTCATGGCTTATGTAGTGTTATGTTGATGTCAGTTTAAGGAGATATGGTGATTCCATGCTCTGCTATTAGCTACACTGACGCTGCATTATCTGGAGGTCGCCCTGGGAGCCTAGCAGGCTTGCTGGTGGTTTGGCATTTTCTACTTTTTGTTGGATGGGCACATTTAAAAAATTAACAACGCTCTTTATAAAAACTTAAATAAATATTAAGCTGCCATTAAAAAATTATTCAACATGCACATAAACATTTTAAATTATACAGTATGATTTTGATGTACACAATAGCGAAGTTCACTAGACGTAACAGCGGCTGAGCCTCTAGACGGTACTTGTAAGAAGAATTCAAATAATTTAATGCCCTCGATAAAATAAATATAATTATAAGCAGTCCTTGTATTATAGAGGCTTAGTTCAATTAGCTAGATAAATTTCATAGGTAAAACTTTTGATAAATATTTGAAAGATGTTTTGAAATCGTATCGCTCTTATTTTCATTATGTTAGTCCCTCTATTTAATTTGAATATATGCTTGATCTCCCATCTATATATAAAATAATAAATATAAACAATTTCCATAATAAAATAAAAAATACAGACTGACAGATAGTGCGACTATTTTCTAAAATACTGAATAAGATGAAAATTACTACTTAGTATACTATGGGATTGTAAAATTTAATCATATTGATGATAAATATGAGCAATATTGTATATCGTGTAGACGCTTCACGTGGTATTACTTTGAACGGCATATGGGTAAAATTGTTTTTTGATGATAGGTATATTAGATTACACTAGTGGAACTTTAAATACGACGAAAAATTTGACGCTACATTCTTCACGTGGTTGGAAAAACAGTGCAAGCCAAAATATTTTCGTTACAAATTGAAACTAGGAATAGCACTATTGCAAATCACAGCTCCAATAAACACTATTAAAGAAAATTGCTTCAATCTTACCGAAGAAAATACTATTTGATAAATTAAACATACACGTATAGTTATTACAACAAAAAACAATAATTTGTAATTTACTTTACATACTAATATTATACTCTCTTGATTTCTCTACGCTAAAGTTATCAAATATCCTTTAGAGTAATTATGATATGATTATTATGGTTATTAGTGATACAAAAAAAATATAGTAGAAGACAATTTTAGGTTCACTCCAAAAGTGAAGGATTTGGATCTTTGTATGTATGTTCAAAATTGACTAGCCTAATGAGTATTCAGTCCTGCACTTAGACAAGGACTGAAACCCACAATTGCCAGCTCTGAAGCCTGTAAGTAAAGTAGAGTAAAGTAAATATGCTTGTCTATGTATCGACTGTGGAAAGGAAAAAGGACATAACCCACATATAATGAATTTTATAGGTGACACAGAAAAACGTTTATTCAATGATTGAAGTGCACGAAGACTTAAACTGATTTTTTATTTGGTCAAGGTGATATTATATTTTTATTTGAGAAAAACTGGTAAAATTGTTTAGGTTGAACATTTTTTTCCTGATGGCCTATTTGTATAAAAGCTAAATTGAAAAACTGAGGGTTACGTCCTTTTTACTTTGATATAATATACCTAAATATGTTACTTATATTAATTATATACCAAACGTGTATGTTTTCGTACAAATCTGACTTTTCATTTTTGTAACTATCGATAACAAAAATTAGTTAACAGTAAACTACTTTTGATATAGCTCGTGTGCTGTAAAAGTTTTTTAGCAATAAATTAAAGCCGAGTTTACAAATTCATGGCAGTTCGATGCATGAATGCGTAATTTTTTCCAAATCGCTATTCGAGCGAAAAATTACTATTCATTTATTGAAATGTCAATTAATGCGCGTGGAAGTCCCCCACCTCCAACTATTAGCGACGTGAAATCCGCAGTTTATGAATTTATTGAATTGTTTTTCATGCAACTTTCGGTTCAAATTTTATGTTACATGATAAACTGCCTATACGCTATGTGCTAAAATTTATGTTTCATAAAGTTTTTTCGTCCACAATAAAATACCTCTCTGATTGAATTTTAATTTTTGTTTCATGAATATTTCATTTCAATTGTTTGCAGCTGTAAAATACATAATACACATTTAACGTTGCTAAATGTACTATTTGAACATGTTATATTTTATTTGACAAATTCAATCACATACCGATATATGTAATACTTAGTAAAAACTAATATTCATTGTGTCATCAATTACTGGTGAAAATGGATAACAAGAAACTATTTTTAATTAATAACATATAACACGTTAATAGACAGAAGAATGCACTAATTATTACTATAAATAAAGATCAACTACATGTTATACTCAATAAGTTTTTTGAAAATATCTATTAATATTAATATTGTGTGTCTCTCCAGCAGCTAAGAGGTTAGCAGTTGCGGTTAGAAGAAGGAAATTGGGGGTTCAATTTCACAGCTGCCGGATGCCCAATGGGTTGAGACATTGACTGATAATCAGTCCTCGTGAAAAAATCTGTCAACGTAAATCTTGGCAATGCAGATCTCCACATACTCTGTTACAGTGGTCGTTATCTTCACACGGCTACAATTTTGGAGGAGAGATGGTGTAAAAAATATTGTATATAATATATATAGTATAAATGTTAATATGTCATAACTCTCTTTTATCAAAAATTTAGTGACTTTTTAAATAGCGTATCAGCTTTGTTACAATACAACCGAAATATAAAAGATACGAAGGTTTATTTATATAGTGTACTATTTTTACAAGACTTCCAGTCGCTCGACTTATTGAGTATCCAGTTTTTTATTAGCAGCTGTAAGATTCATGCCTGGAACATAAAGTATATCTCAACTATATAGAACAAAAAAAGCAGGTTACCTATTGGTCTGCTTAAGAATCTTATCAGTAAAGGCGTGAAAAAAAATCAATCCTTTAATTCAATAAAACGCTTGGTCCGTATTTTTATTAACTAAATCTGATAGAAACTCGTGATGATAGATAATTACTTTTATACCCTCAGCTTTTTGAAAAGTGCTTTATTGTGAGAATCACAATGTACGCAATTCAATACACGCTCTGTCAAAAGGAACCAATCCGAAAATGCCGAATTATTATCTGAATTCAACTTTAGATTTTGGAAAAAAAGAACGTACCAAATTTACGGGGAGGAAAAAAGGATCGAATCTCATTCACGGTATTATTGTTCTGTATAATATGTTAAAGTCTTTTGCCCAAACGGATCGACATATATTATTATAATAGTAACTATGCTACTCATGTTATACGATATATGAAACTAGTACGAATAGAAAAGACCATGTATCAAGTACGAAATTCTCGTAAACTTAAATCACCAAACTATGATTACTGCGGATGTAATATTATCATGTCAAGTGTTTCGCGTTATTCAAGTAGCAGTTTGGCAAATTGGAACACATGTAAAAGCTTGCGGTAGATTGGCACACAGATGTCATGCTTCATTGCGAGCACTCTACATCAACTTGAACATTATTTGCGAACAAAGGGTAGCTAAATAATACATCACAGCTGCAGTATCTTAAATTGGAAATATTCCAAGTAAAGTTTAAATACTAATCGTTTACCTATATATTATTATTGGGTGAATGGAATCCTCCATCGTATGATAAATAGGGAAAATCAATATTCCAACTAACTTGCAAGTACACATTCATATGAATACTAAAAAAAATAATTATGTTTGATGAAATTGCCTTGGTTTTCACTATCTTCCATCTGAATAAGAGTGAGTTTTTTTAAACTTAAATAAATTAAATCAAAATAATCAACTCTTCCCACTTCACACAGGCTTTCAACCAGAATTCAAAGTTATTTGGCTTATCAACCCAGTGACCGTAAATGCTTAACTATAAACTATTGACTTAAGAATTCTACATAGTTTAATCTAAAATAATGGTGCTATTTTTTCGGTAAATTTAATATTTTTTTGAATTTCCCTTATTTTATTTCGTACGCAACTTACATGTCATTTATTTTTAGATATCTTCATCATTTTTTATATGGTAAGCTAACTTTGTTTAGATTATATGTATTTAAAAAAAAATATAGTACTTACGAGTAATATTTGTTTCACAAATTTAATATTTTAATTTTTAGGCTGTCATCATTTATTAAGACATTTTAATTTTTATTAAATGATATAATTACCAAAGAGACCAATTTTATTTTCGATATGATAACAGGAAAACTATTGTAAAAAGACGAAAGATTGTGAGGAGAAATAAATATTTTCTTCTGTCGTTAAACATCCATAATATTTTAAACATTTGCTTATAATATACGTAAAACCTTTTAATATCAATCATTTTCTCTGTCGAAACTGTCATATAAATAAACATATTTATATGTTAACGTTTATAAATATAGAAGTATTCTGGGATTTTTCATAAAAATATCTAATCCATTTGACCCAATACTATTCTAATGCACTGAAAAGGATCATCACACATAGTGACATTGATGTCTTTAGTTAAGTAAATAATTTCTCTCTTTTTTTTGATAGAATTCCTAAGTGAATTTTCATGTCGGAAAATAATAACAATTATAAATAATTAAGTACAGTTGTGAGCGAAATCAAAAAATATTGCCAATGAGTTCATACTCTCAATTAATGTCAGAGAGTTAAACTCACTGGCAATCAAAGAACGGTTTCGTAATAAATGCATTCAATTAATATGGAATCAAAATAAAAAAATGGATAACGTTGTAATTCGATTTGTAGACGTAACAAGTTGAACAGATGACTAAATAAATTTGTTAGTACATTTTCGATTAAAAACGGCTCACGTTTAACGCTATGGACGTTTTAAATTTCATGAAAAATACCATAATTTGAAGTCATTTTAGTTTTTTTTTATCATAATGAAATATGACTAAAGTTATCTATGTTATATAAAAAGGTAATATCAACAATACTGCGTAAAAACGGTTCTATGAAAAATGCACTTTAGATAACTGCACAAAAATCAATTGCACAGATACAAAACTGAGCAGAAAGAAAATTATGGCTAGAGTAAAACAACTGAATGAAAACAAAACGGGCCAAACACCAAACCGAAGAAAATACAAAATGACAGTAGAAAAAAAAGCTTTACGTGAACAAGCTTCTCACTTGGTACAAAGTTATCAAGACGAGCAGGATAAGATTAAGTTTTTGAGGTAGATGACTGATATGCAATAACTTGTGCTTATGTGCAAGGTTTATAGAAGTTAAAAATTATTGATGCTATTTCTCTATTAACCCTGTTTTAGTTATTTTATTGTTTATATTATTTTCATAATTTTTGTTTCAAACGCATGATTTTTTTGTGTTCAGTTTTAAATATGTGCAATTGTGTTGTTCGCATAGTAATGTTGCCGTTGAAAAAATATACTAGTGTACAAATTGTACCCGATAACAGATTAGCACCTAACAATCCGGGGAATGCGGGCTTGATTCCCATTGGGTTGAGCAGTTATCTGACAACCAACTCTCGAGAAAAATAGCCTGTCAAGACGTCTTCACATTGTGGAGATCCATTAACTCCGCTTTTGAAGTGGATCTTTACACTGCTTAGATCCATATGCTCTACCTTAGGAGCGAACCCGCTATAAAAAAGTACAAAGAAAATTGAGTTATTGCATGAGGATACTTTGGCTTAAATTTGAGTGAAAAAACCAATGCTGGTGAGAAAATGTCTGTAAGTGAATATTTATATAATATTAAGTTCATGATAAATTTAACTAAAATAAATGTCTTAAAGGTTACTTTGTTCATTATTTCTAGTTCAGTTATCTATAAAAAATATTAAATGGTGTTTTATTTTCTCTTATTTACAATTGCTTACAAAAATTCCTTCAAACAATACATCAAAAGAATTATTTGTCATGTTTTGTTCTCTGCATGGAAGAATTAAGGGCGGTGGCTAGCACTTACTTTACCCATACTCATGCGAACCGATAAACAAACAAATTGTGTAAAATTTACATTTAATTCCGTTCCGCTGTTAGAATACGAATAAATGGGGTGGTTTTCAGTGTTGCCTACATTTCAAAATTATTCTGATAATCACGATTAATTTTAACAATACAACTAAGCTCAAGAAACTATTGTATTAATTGTCTTATTATTTGTTATTTTTATCATAATATAACGTAAAAGTATAATACTAATCAGAGAGCTTATAAGGCACACTATATTAAATTGAATTATATATATAGTATTATTTCCATATTATACAATGTTTTTCTTAATATGCTTTCTTATGAGATCAATTTACTCGAGTTCTAGAGTAAAAATCCTGACAACATGTAAATCTACTCGTTACATTTTCTATATTTCCATATAAAAGGCAAACATGTAAAAAAATACACAAAAAGAATATATTCTAGAAAATTTGATTTTTACTAAAACTATATTTTTTTAACACTTCCATCCTGAAAGTGTAGCACATGGATCTCCACGGTATGAAAATGACATACAAAAATGAAGTGAAGTTCTAACAATTATGAATTTTTATTTTATATAAGAATTAGTAGTCAGCCAATTGCTCAACACATTGGAGACTCCGTCTTGCCTTTTTTATTTTAGATTTTGCAACTGCATGGTTCAAAAATGTACCTTCCTGTTTTGAAGCACTACAAATTCATAATTTTTTTATCCATAGATCTCCCATGAGACGCCATTTCTATGAAGAATTAGTTACTTATTCTTTTTTAATGAAACATATATTTTTTCCATGATATTGGCAACATTGTACATACATACTGCTAAGTACAGGTTACGACACGCGAGCTGCAACTCGCTTTGCATTCCTTCACTGCATCAAATTGACATAAGAAACTAAAAATATTGAAAAGAATTTACATGCTCAAAGTTCCCCTACTTACCAGCTACGCTTCCGGAATAACATTCTTAACAATCTTTTAACGATTCGAAAAAAAGGTTATTATTTGGGAACCTTTATGAAAGGATTTTAAATCATTACATTTTCCGTTTCCTTTGTCAAATTATGACAAAACTACTAATTAATAAGCATACAATTATAAAAATGAAATAAATAAGCACACCATGAATCAATCAACATAATTAAAAGCTTAATTTATCTAATACAATTTTAATGTTATTTATAGGAATCATAGGTTGAAAATTATTGATTAGGATTGGTAAATGAAAGTAAAATCTAAACTAAAAAAAAGCTACAATTTTCATGGAAAAAAATGGTTTTGATGTTTTCAAGCTTAAAACGATTATATTCACAGATATCCGTGCTACTTGTTATTTTGCGACCAGGTTTCTGCTCTTAGCATTAAGCTGCGTGTATATGAAAATTAAAACTAATAGACTTGCAAGATTTAATAGGAAGCAATTTTTTTCACACTGTTGAGAATGAAAAAATATTGAACAACAAATTTGGATGAAATTAATCTCGGCTTAAGAGGTAAGAGCCTTTTTATGGCCACTAGTTATCTGTCTACCTATTTCATTGTAATGGAGCATCCGGTAAGGTACATTTGAATTTTTAAAATCCTCATACAATTATGGGATTCCAATCAGAGACTCTAATTATTAAAATTCGTATAAAAACAAAGTTCGGTAGCTTTTGCTAAGTAGACAGAATTATAAAAAAAAAATTACCGGAAAAAAAACATTTAGTATGTAGTACTATAGTAGTAAAAATCCAGAAAACAATTTTATACCAGAAAAATAGTCATGTTGCTCAAAACATAGTTCAAATATTTCTTCTATGGCATGGAAAAAGCACGAGCATTCTCGTGAAATTGATATTTGACGTATGAAAAGAATATGTATTATGATAACCGTGTGACCCATTTGTTTTGTATATATCACTCTGAAATGAACACACTGAGAAAAAATAATAAAATAAATGCTATTATAATCCTAAAGATTATGTTAAATAAGTAGGTCAATGTATATATTGTTGGCTACAGAAGAGATTAAATTAAGATGAATATCGTCAGTATAAAGATTTTGAGAATCATATGAAGGTGGTATACGGTGAAAAAGGTAGCGAATTTTATGCATTGCTTAGAAATTTTCATATCCTGTCCTATATAAATTGCTTAGTGCCAGATAACTTTAACTACAGAAATGCGGTTTTTTTGGTTTAATTATTTTACATTTTCTGCTACATGCCACATAGACAACGAAGAGCCGATCTTTTCTGGTATTTAATTATATCCAATTTAAATTTTAGCTTTAAATTCATAAAGCTACTCTTGCTTAAAATCAAAACACTTTATAAACTGTTCTTTGACACTGATCATGAATACTGATACAAAACAATTAAATAATTTGCATCATAAATATTGAGTCACTATGCGTATTATGAATATGTGTTTTTATCTTATGGACACTATTGAGAGTTGATTAGTTACAATAAAAATAATGTTCATTTGCCTTATAAGTAATCATTAAAAATTTTAACATTACTCAAAACACTTTATATAATTTCTAACGACGCTAAATTCTAAGGGAAAAAAATAGAGATATAAGAAATAGATATCGATTTAACAACTAACTTTAACCCAGAAAATGCTATATAAATTGCTTCTTTGTATTTATGAATTTTTTCTACCTATTTATTAATTGCACAAATTATTTTTCAGCCAGATACTAACTACATACAATCTGCTGAAAAAGTTTATGAATATGTTGGTATCAACAAACCTTAAAAGCTGTTAGTGTTTCTTTTTCCTACTCAGGCACAGCCAGTATCAATGTTATAATCTATGTCAAAAAACTCTAGTAGTAACTTTTCGCATAAAACCTATTTTTCATATTTTATTAGGGGATTCTCATACATTTAATTTTCACCATAAGTAAGATAAGTGTAAAAATATGAAAAAAAAAAATGTCTCGTTTGTTGAGTTACAAGAGAAAAAAAAGCGTATTTTTTGCCCTTCTGTGAAGTTCCACATTTGTTGATAAAGTTCTCTGGCTCTAATCCATCGATAATCAAAGTGAAGAATCTAGACGCCTAAGGGAATCATCTCCAACAAGGTAAAATAAATAAAAAGGATTATGCGACCGTGACTGAGATTGTTGGATAAGATCGAGAAAAAAAATAATTCATTATGTACCGAAAAAATTCTAGCAATAAAAAATTTTAGCAACCAGACTTCCATAAAAATCCATTATCCATAATAATTGACATTTTCGACTGATAGTGCTTGATGGAAATTGATTTTAAATTCTTTAAAACTGGTAAACTTCCATATGTGAGATCACTGTTAGCGTGTCACTTATATGTTATATGTTCGCTTACTACCCACATATAATGTAGCCTGAAGTTGCCGAAAGGCGAAGCCCGGATCGCTAACGGTGATTTCACATATGGAAGTTTACCAGTTTTAAATAATTTAGAATTTATTATACATAAGGTTATTACGCTAACGACAGATATGATGATAGTTATATATGAAAGTTAAATAAAACAGTCAATTTAAATTGTATCAAAATCATACGCATTACTTAATAATTTAATTAAAACCACATCATTAGTTAACAGTGAGAAATGAATAGTGCTCTTTTTTAAAGTATTAATTAAACCTTTTTTTTTGATTTTTAGAACGCTCTTTTCTTGTTAATTTGGATAGGTAATAAACACTGAAAAAGATTTCTGATACAGTTTGTTCTATAAGGTTACATAAATGAGATCTTATACTTGTTTATTATTGTTGAACATTTAAAGTTGATCGGCTTATTTATTTACAACAAAGTTAAACCACGTAAAGAGATTGTAGTTTAGTTAATTTACAACTTATATTCTACTTGAGAGTTTCAAGTAGAGAAAACCAAAAGAATAATAAACGAGTATATTTTTAATATTATCTGTTAGATCAAGCATTAACAAACTATTAATTACACGATTTTTTGCAAGTACTAGTCAAAAATTCTGAGAAAGAAGTTCTGTTTATTTTTCAAATTTCTGAATATTTTATTTGAATTTTACCACCGTTTTTATAGTGAATATTTAAGTTATAATTTTCAGTCGTAATCTAGGTAATTTATTGCCTATATAATTGTTGGCTTAAAATTATAAAAGCTTACATGAAAAGTACGCCGCCGTTTAATCGATGGCTGGATACTTTTGTACTTACTAAATTTGGTAGTTTTGTTTTGGTTTGTGCTAGGTAATAACATAAATTGATGTAATATGTTAAAATTAATCCATGTACTTTATTTTACGTTTACTACGCGGTACATTTGTGAAAATTAAGAATAATCAATCTTTTCAATATTCAACATATTTGGTTTTTTCATTCTGCTGTTTTAAAACAACTTAATTTCTTGTTTTAAAGCATGCATATTAACAAGAAAAATCCTATTTTTAAAAATCCGCGGTTTTTAGTGAATTATTAGATCAAATGTCACTTAAATGTCAAACAGCGTTACCATTATTAATTTCAAATTTTCTAATTATTTTTTTTTGAACAGTCCTTTTTGTAGTATTTTCATTTATTTACAAAGCAATACTGTGCATTTACTTAGTAATTCTGTAAATTGAAACGTTTCCAAGAGAGAGTTTTTTTGCTAAGAACTCTCCTGCCAATAAATTGCTAACTTTGTTTAAAGACGTAGTCTTTATACAACTTAATTATACTCTTTCTGTAGTGATTTTTAATTGAGTTTGCAAAACATTTCACAGTAACACTCAATTAAAGCATTAAGAGAATAACAAAGCAGAGAAAACGTATTTTAAATACAGTTTTTTTTACAAAGCTTGCTGTATTTGATTATAAGATTTTAATAAACCGAGTATAATATGCAAATTAAAAACTTAACAGCCATTGATAGACATGTTTTTGTGAACCTTAAAATATCGAGTAATAATACATATACGTTATACCCGTATACAATTTTGTACAGAATTTATTATAAAACACATAATAATTATATAAGCCATGTGTAATTGTCATTAAAATTAATGGCAGTTCAATACCTTTCCAGTGACCTAAAAATATTGTGATTTGGGGAATAATATTTTCTAAATATGAAATAACTGCAGATTGATGAAAGATGGGGTGAAAGTTGTTAATATGTTGAGTATAAATAATATCAGGAGCAATTATCAACTAGTGGGCTTATGTAATGAACTATGTGGCCTTGGTCAATATTGGAAGCATCATTTACATGTTGCTAACGTTGACTATTTGGTTACACTTTATTTGATTCATGTAAAAACAATTGTGTATTGAAATTAAGTTAAAAAAAATTAAATTAACTTTTCTTTACGATCCTCTTAATAATAAAGCATACAATGTTTTTAATGTTGAATTTATTGAGATAAGAATTATTTTTTGGCAGGTAATATGGTGAAAATAATATACGTTGATTCTTTAGCTTAAGATTATCCACAACACGGAAAATAGCGAGATCTAAAAGAAATTGAAACCACAATTAGCTCAATGCAGATTATCTCAGATAGGTTTTAAGTTGTGCTTGGTTGAAGCCATATGCAAAATGTTTGATGCGTATATTATTTCTGCCGATACTGAAATAATTACTACATAGTTACAAGAGCGGAAACATGTACGAAATTTTATGAATAAAGTAGATTGTAAATTATAGTAAACTAGCCAACTGTTAAAGGCATATATTGACGTTGGAACTGGATGGTACAGTGGTACACACGTTGTAGATGCTTTAAAAGAACCTTGCCTGCCCGTTCTTATAACTGGTGGAAATCTGGCATTACTTAAACATTGTCCACAGCTATAATTGATAGAGTTAACCCATTACTGCATGATTATTTTTGTATTGTTTTAAAATGGCTTGTGAATATGGAAAAAATGATAAAGATTTTTTTTAAAGTCATATAATTTTCAATATAAACCAAATGTCGCAAATATGCGACACCATGTAGCAAGGCTATGTATAAATTATAAAACAAGATCAGATCAACAATTCAAAGTTTGAACAATTTACAATATTATAAATTTAATTTATTGGAGTACTCCGTGAAGTTTATTAAAATGTAGGATAATGTAAAAAAATTATCATAGTAATTAGCCTAAAACTCGTTATAATTTCAATATATAAATTTTTGCGCGAAATTCTCAAATCCAACTAAAAATCATTTATTTCTCGAAATATTCCTAAAAAGTCGATAAATATTTTCGTAAAAAATCATTGTGCACATCAAAATAATATGATATAAAATAATTTAATGGATGATTGCTGTATCGAAATAGTTTCAAATTCCCATGCAATATAGGATTAATGGGTGAGAATGAGAATGCGATTGGCAAGTAATCTTGGAAACGATGAACATGTTAAGAAGGAGCGTATGAAAAAATAAAGTAATTTTTCCCATGAAGACGGTGTCCTACTTCTATATTTGAAAAAGTGGCAAAATTATATGAAATATAGCCCCTGTATAATGAAATAAATCCAAATGTATGTTAATATGTTAATAAACCGATCAGTCTCATTGTGGACGATTTCAAAGCATGTAATTTATGCACTCTCTAATGACTTGTTTACAGTGTTTTAGTAGTAGTAATTTTCTCACTAATGTTTTTACAATTAGCCGTGAATTATCAGTTTTATGTTGCGCGGTCTTACGGGTAGTAGCAATTGCACAGCTAGCTACGAATAATAGTGTTTCTAATTGCCAAGCTAAAGTACGGAGTACTATGTGCTTATATTCGTAGATAATCCATTTAAAGAAGTGTAGTTGATACTGGAACACAAAAATAATGTGAGTTGAATGAATAAATTCACTTCAACGAAATTTCATTAATTAATTTAATCTGTAGCCATTTTTATTAAACATTAATTGCATAAGTCAGGGATGGCGAACTTTTTTGAGCCTGAGTGCCAAAATTTTTTTTTTTTCGATACAATAATATGTCACGTGCCACATGCCATGGATATAAAAATGCATCAAATGTTTGTGTAACTTCAGATTTTTAATATAAACAAACCACTAACCGTTTTACTGCGGGCCGTCGATATATCGACGCGTTATTACTGCGCGAAAACTGCGTACCGTCGGGATATCGACAATTGCTCAGTTTGATTTTAGATATCGAACTGTGTAGACGTGTCGCGGTGATCATAAATAAACTTTAAAAAGTATGTCGCGGTGTAAATAACATTAAGTTTTGTATTTTTTTATCAGTAAAAATTGTTTATTTCTTTCATACGATGTCGAATTCGTCAAATAGAGATGATGAAAACACTTGCGTAACTTCTTGTAAAAATCTTTCTTTTAGTGACGGTATAAAAAACTCTTTTTAGTAGCGTGTGTGCCTGGCAATCCGGGGAATGCGGGTTCGACTATCTGTCGGATTTTAAATATTTGAAAATACAGGACTGGATGCCCATTAGAGTAATTGTCTGACAAATAATTCTTGTGAAAAATAATCTATCAAGACGTCTTCACGTTGCGGATATCCATATACTCCACTTTTGGATTGGATATATTCACACTGTGTATGTATTAAATGATATGAATAAATAAAAGAAACTCGGTTAAAAGATTTACAATTTATTATTTTTAATAATAATGATAAAAAGGGAATGAAACGTTATGAAATTGACAACTTAAAAAAATAAAAAGTATTTGAGGTATCAGGATTTTTAGTAAGGTGCTTTTTTAAAGAAACTTCTGATTCTGTGTTTAGCTATTTCTGAATTATATGTTGACTCCTACTTATGACTACTTGAGAGTTGTTGCTGATTGTTTTACTGAACAATATTGTATTGGGGGCCTCCAACGGCATACATGGCTGATGTGGCATTTTATTAAAAAAAATTGTTGAATTTTTTGATAAAAATAATGAGATGCCATCAGCTTTAAAATCGCACGAAGATTTTGCTTTTTATGATAAAAAAAATACCTAATTAGATTAGCAATATTACACGAATTAATTGACTGAATTTATATATGTTTTCAGTCCAGAGAGTTTAATTGATGATATTTATAATTAATATTTTTGACTGATGGTGCTTGATGGAAATTGATTTTAAATTCTGA
>JAGVSQ010000399.1:0-13874 GCA_022683975.1 Rhyacophila evoluta
ATGTGTGCGCAGATGTCATGTGAGCACTTGTCATGTATGCAGTTGTCTGGTTACCCTTTGGTGCATTTATCGTATGTATATAGATGTTCACAATGATATGCTAGCGAAAACCGATACTGGGCAATGGATCGTAAGCACGCGTTTATGCAGTCGACCACTTTTATTATTTACAATTAAACATTCAGAAATTAACTTCAAAGATACTTAATCTATAATAGTGCATAATAATAAAATTTGATTAGTTACATCGATATTATCAAAATTAAGACAGAGAACACCATAAAGCCATATATTGACATAATATTGAATTTCGGATATATTTTATACTCGTATACGAATAAAGTACTAGCAGTGGATGTGAAAATCAGACAATATGACATTACAAGATGTCATTATTTAAATTTTAGCAAATATTTCGAATACTTACATTTAATTTATCGCACTCTGTAGGAAAAGTCACGAAAAACTATTTGTTATAATACTATCTCTAAAATCCCCCTTTTTACCAGTGGTGGCGCGTCTATCAGCCTTACACAACTAAGTTCTTGTGGCGTACTTCTTATCTCAGTTCACGTCCCCCAAATTTTACAAATATTTGACGAAAACAACCTTTTCGACTGCATTTACCGCGTGGGGTAGTAAAAACTACTATTAGACAATGGTAGGTTTGAGTATTGATTCAACATACTACAGCTTTTTTTGTATTTAAATATAAGAGATGAGTTTTTGTCATTGATCAACTTTCATTTTTAATCATCTAAATTAGATACGTGATCATTTTAAAGATACAAATAAATTACAAAAATTACGTCTATTACGATTATACTATCGAAATCTTGCTTATATTTCTATGAAAACTCGTAATTAGCCTAGCCATCACTTATTTATCGATGTCCAACTTAATAAGAGTGTGTTTATTTTTTTCATTAAGTACTTCATAATACTTATAATTTAATATAATTTTTGAATAAATTAAATCAATTTGAATAATTTATCGCACTTACCGTCGATTGTGTCTAGTATTTTAGTTTTTTCCAAATGTAATTAACGGCTTAATGCTAAGTTGCTTCTTGAGAATATCAGCTGATACAGTGCATAGTCATACCGAACATCGTGAGAGCTATTCATACATCAGTAACCAACATAAATAAAAGTACTTATTTTCTTGTTTATAGATTATCAATCTGAACTAAACTGTTTAGGCTTATTCTAAATAACAGAATGATTGTATTATGATAATTAAATAGCCAAATTTAATTTAAAAATTAGTTGGTGGTTTGAGGACAGCAGATGACAAACAAATACTGTAAGTTTACACAAAGTCCTGTTAAAGTACCACACCTCCACGGCCAATCCCACCTTACGCTTGCACCAAGTTTCCTTCCATCTGTCACTCGGCTGTCAGAAGCGGTGCAGTAATACGTTTGGTCCTTATCTTAAAAACCACCCTTGAATCCACCTCTGTACCCCACGAACAAGTGGTGTGTACAAATAGTGTAAGATAGTGCAAATATGCAGGGCCTGTTCGATATGCAAGGAAAGTAAATACAGGTACATTTTGAGGCCTTCAATTTCAATATTCAGTCAAATATTTGAAAAAAAAATACTAATGATAAATCTTTGCCCTCTGCTAGTCTATATACTCCACACCCTTTGTATTGGATAATGTAAATAATAACGATTAAATAACATGTGTGGGTATCAACATTGACATGGTATCATAGTATGAAAAGGGCAAAATAAGAGTTGTTAACAGGCATATATAGGAAATTATATAAATATTTTTTTTGTAAATTTTTAATGTCAAATTTTACGCGTATATGTTAGATTTACACCACGTACTAAAATTATTCTTCGTTAAGACGTCAATAAATTAATATAATTAATAATTAAGAAAGTTAATAAATATTCTTCTTCTTCTTCCATTATATTCACCTCTTAAATAAAGCATATATATATATATATATATACCCCATACCGTCTCCAACAATCGTAATCAATCAATATATTACTAATCAAACGCAATAACTAAAAAAGTGCCTTTTTTGGAGAGCGTGAAAATCGAAATTGACAAATTATCAAAAACAGTGTTCAAAATTGATAATATCCGTATAAATAACTCAAAAATGGCAAATTTAGAGTTACAATATGATATTATCGCACCCGATGAGGGGTATTTTTCTTTGAAAAACTGCTATTCGACAAATACCTTTTCCCAAATGTATAACGTCCGATTCAAATAGTTTTTCAAACAAATGCCTTGCTTATTTATCAGTATTCCCCTTTCTACCGCTTCCAGTCTTTGGCTTGTGTCCATAACTTATCCTTGTGTTGATTTAAGCTTCACGTTTTGGTCTTCGGAGGGTTCCGGTGCCAAATAATGTCTGCAAATATTTGCAAAAATTCTGCCTAACGAAAGTGACAGATTGTCTAGAGCGCTAGCACGGTGCATCGGCGAACTAACTAATGAATCACAATAATACAACTGTCAATAGTCATTTTACCATGGTAACAATATTTGTTTTTTTTTATATAGGGTGCGATTTGACATTCGCAATTTTCTCTATGACTAACACGTGCAACCTTACACTAACTGTTTTACGCTGTTTTATCCTATTCATCGATACCTAACTTTATATTGTTGATTATATGTGTAATTGAAATAGATTTCATGTTTTAAAACTCTTTTTTTAATAAAAATACACAGCACATACATTTCTTTTTTCTGTGTTTATTTCAAGGTTATTTTTAACTCGTTGTCCATTTTTAGAAATCAGTATATAGTAAATTTGGATTTTGCCTTTTGAATGTTGGTAAGGTGTAGAAACTTGTTGCTAGAGTCTTGGATCTACTCCAGATTGTTACTTCCATGTGAATGATTTTTCCCATTTCGGTTCCTACTTTGGCCTGTGGATATTAAAGTCAAAGAAAGCCATTACAAAAATGGAATATTAAATGTGGTATTTTGCACGTGTATTTTTATCTTGATCACTCCATCCTTGTGCAGTCTAGTATTACAATAAGACAAAGGTAAAAAGTACACGCTATAATTGTATTTTACCTAACAGCTGATT
This sequence comes from Rhyacophila evoluta, assembly GCA_022683975.1. Classification (NCBI taxonomy): domain Eukaryota; kingdom Metazoa; phylum Arthropoda; class Insecta; order Trichoptera; family Rhyacophilidae; genus Rhyacophila; species Rhyacophila evoluta. The sequence goes on from JAGVSQ010000399.1 coordinate 3,075, forward strand.
CTGATAAACGAATGGTCATTATTTCGCAACCAATTCTACGTGTAAACCAATGCAGCTTCGTAAACGCACTTTTTTCAGCCTGACATCAACCGAGAACGATAACAATAGCTTTTTATAGGTTAAATCTATAATCATTCGCTGGCCGAAAGGTAAGCATAAAAAGGTAGAATTTGAATTTTACCACTCATAAATATTACTAATAAATTGAACATAAAAGAATTCTCAGTGGTATTGCATAATTACTTGACTTGTTTTGATGTTATGATAACAACATTCATCTGTCATCTGTCAAGTCATTTCTGAAATGAACATATTCGCATTGACGAGATCTTTATGGTCCACTTTTATATCGAATATAATAAATAAAATTGCTTAGTTACCATTTTTATAATATATTGTATTATTCTTTTGTTTCAGCGCGAAGGCAGTGTCTCGCGCGATGGGGAGCGCGCGCGTGCGCGGGGCGAGGTGCACGCGCGACTCGCAAGCGCTGAGCACGAAGCAGAACGCGCTGGAGACCGACTGCGCGCAGCACACAAAGAACTTGCAAGGTATGTTTCTATAACAAATATGAATTATCATGAATCGAGTTATTAGCAATACAAGTTATTTGTTTTTTCATTATATGATATCCATAGATCAATTTCGATTAAAACAATCAAAGTTTTAAAACATTCCCAAGATTGACATTCAACGTACGTTATTTAATTGATCGTAGATACGTTATTGATTAATTTTTACTTTTACTTTTTGAGAGAATCAATATTTTTAGAACGTTTATATTTGAGTTATATGCAAATATGTATAACATATGTTTTTAAATATGGTATCTCACAACAATAAACGACAATTATGTGTACGCTACGTTTCTCTTTTATCATATTTTACAAATATATTATTTCATCTGAATAATATGTGTACTTTAAAAATACTTGCTTGCAAATTTTTCTTCATCAATATATTTTTAATCGACCATTCTCTACTATTTTGATTATGGATAATGTCAAAAATTTACAATTTTAAATTTATTTCATTCCAAAAATATACTGTATCAATGCTTAGTTACAATAATATTGTTTAAATTAATAGCCAAACATAATATTTTTATTATTACTGAACTATAAACGTAAAATTATTACTATTTTCTTGAAAATTTCATATCTTCAATATTCATACTGCACTTTATTGATGCATCTATTTATTTTTCAACATGAACGTGCGCTAGCACTGCATTTCAATTTTCATTCTGAACATAAATGAACAGCAGCTTTTCCATCCCGCGAAATGTCTTGCTTTCCCATTGTTTCAGACATTTACATATCATTTTCCTTGGCGCGCGGCCAGAGTTTGCATCAAAAATACAAAGTGAAAAACAACAACGGAATTTTCACAGAGCTTTTCTTGAGGCATGCACCTGGAGACGTATCACGCCTCACAAAGCTTCGTTGCGTTTTCCCGCCGGTCTTTTTAATTTCTCACTGCCTCTGCTTCTTTTCTTAACCCTCCGTAACAAAGAACATTCAAGGATGTGTTAATTTTGTTTCCAATTTTTTTTTTGGTAGAAACATTAAATATCAAAATAACCATAAATTATCACCTTATTGCATCACTAAACGTTTTACGTTAACATTTTTTTTTATCATATCAACAAAGTTTTATTTATATTTTTTATACTGAATAAATAATAGTGAACAATATTTAAATATACAGATTTTTTGCATTTATATAAACTAGATTTGCTATACGTATTAATTATTAATCTTAATTGCACATTGGCCATACATTAAAAATCATTGAACTAGATAGACTTTCCCGCACAATATAAGTGAACTAAAAATATACATTTGAATATAATTTATTGATTAAAAAGATTTATCGAAGGTTTTATGTTTTTTTCCAAATTAACATACAAATATATATATATATTTATATATGTATGTAGAATCATAAAAATATTTAAACCATTCGACTACAAAGATCTAAAACAAGTTTATAAAACTGTTTTTTTTATATCGAATTTTATTCAATAATTACAGTTTGATACATTGAAACCTAAATTAAATAATGTATTATTAAATAAAGACGCTTCTTTATATCGTTTCCAATACAATTTATAAATATTTAAACAAAAATACTTTTGAAAACGAAAATTGTTTTTTAAAATACTACTATTTTTTTTATTTATAAATAATAACTTTTTTTATTTTATAAAATATTCATTCATAATTATTAATACTACCATATTAATATTTTTATTAATGATGTATTTAATAGTTATCAAAAAACATGGGCCATTTGTTAGTCAGTCCAATTCCAAAAAAAAAAATGCAGTCTATTTTACGATAGGTAATAATAAATTTAATTGTTATATTGGTTCTCTAAATAACTCGCCCCTAATATAGCCTCCAAATCCGTTCTCTACTAAGAAGTCTTAGTCGGAATACGTGCCCTGTGAGAGTATCATAGCACAATAAAAGGGTGTTGCTAAGGAGTGAGGTGACTTTTATATCTAAAAAAAGTTTATTATTTATTTCTTTTATGGTGTCTCCGTTTGTGCCTTGGCTAAGTTAGGGGGTGCCAGGATTTTTGCTTTGCCACCCCTGGTGCAACTCACACTTAAGGTGTCAAGGAAAATAATACTCTTGTATATAGATATATTATCAAAGTCAAGATTCTAGTGGCATCGTGAAATATATTATTAAAGGACTAATTCGTACAACGAAAAATTGGATAGAATATTTTCACGTAACAGCAATACTAAGTATTTTTATCAAACTATAATTCATACTAGACAATCGGCGAAATTTTTAATAATTAATATATATGACATCACAGTAATATTTTTTATCTATAATGTAAACATTCATATTAATTGATTTTTTATTTCGCTCAATCTATTCAACTCACACATTTTTTTAAATTTAAGCTATACACAATTTAAAATCGATTTGCGATCCTTATTACCAAATGTCACGTGATTGTCGATAGTAAAATACTATTATTTACTTATTGTCGATAATAAACCATTCAGTATTATTTGAAATATTATTAGTAATTTGTGTAATTAATATTTTGAAATTTTATGCAATATATGAATATGTATATTCACAAATAATGCCGTTCATAATTTGACCATACTCTCTGTCCTTTGTATATTCAGAGCTCCAATACTAAGCTGTCTATCACGAACACACTTGCACACGCATAGTCAAACTATAGGCAAGTTTTGATCAAATACGAACCGGCCAGTATTCAAATTAATAATAATTTTGATTAGACAAATCAGTGCAGTCTTAAATAGGGACTTTTTAAAATATATTAAAACACCTACAAAATATTTATTCTCGCGAGAAATTAATTATCTTTCCATTTTAATTGTGCTCTGATGTAATTAACGTTGATTTTTTGAAAATTAATATTATTATGTGAAGATGAAAGACTATTCGCGTATAGTATTTATTATTAAATTTGTATTACAAATAATATATATATGGTAGAACCGTGATTTTTTTAGATAATATTTGGTTGCCAACTTTAGATTAGTTACTTGTAACTTTTAACATTATTACAAATAACCAACAAGAGTATTGTATACAGCAAAACATTTAAATAACGGGATGAATAATTTTAATGAATAAGGAAAATAAGAGAAAACCGAATAATAAAGCTTATATTATGTACTATTTAGTGAGATTCTTACAGCCTCGTCATACTTTTCCATATTGTGAGACAGTTTCCAAAGTGTTTTCCCAAAAAAAAAAAACAAAAGCGTTCTTTTCGGAGAAGCCAGTCAAAGTAGTGAGTTTTTAATATAGAAATAATATTATATAATAACCTTTTGCATTTGCTCTCCAAAGTGAATCATATTATAGCATATCTACAGTTTAGAGATATATCCGAATAGATATTTACATGCAAACTAGTTTTTCAATATATTTTCATCAAATCAGTCAATTGTATGCAAATATTTAACTAAAACCTACGACAATCAGCTCAGAGCAATTCGCAAACGGTTTATTTTGATAATTTCTACTAACATTAATTCGTATTTACTCTGCTTCAGTGTAGATAAAAAATATTTTTGCTTGCTAATTACGTATTACACTAGTCAATCTTTAAAATAAAAACATATAATAACTACGTCACTTTTCATATAGTAGAAATCGTCTTTCTCCGATGTCCAGCCGGACTACTAAACCCACTGTTGACATATTATCAAAACACCCCCACCTCCCTCGTAACAGGGGTTAGATGTCCCGACTGGCAAATATCAAACTCTGAATTCACCTCCCGCCTGGTAAAGCTATGTGTGTTGTGGATGTGGTTTGTTTGCTGCCACCTCAAAGACAAGCCCGTACCATTTTCGCTGCCCTGTTATGAATGAAACTGTTTGACAGCAAGTCAACATGAGCTTTGCACTTATACATAGAAATTTATTTTTGTTTATATATTATTTGAGTTTTATTTTATATTCAGACATAAATATTTTCATGATGAAGTTTTAATGTTTATTAACCACCAAAACAATATTCTGTCAACAAATTATAATTTTTTGATCGGTTAATTTTTTTGTGGAACATTGTTATTAACGAATCAATTACGTACGTAATCTACGTACTTTACACACCAAAAATAAACTTGGTTGTTTCTAGGTTAAACTTTGACTGGATTATTACGCCTCAACATTAAATAAGCATTTTTAGTTAGTCAGTTATTGTTTTTTCATTATTTTTTGTCGTGACTAATTCTTGTTAAATTATTTTTACATTAAATATTGAACTAAATTTAAACAAAACAACATAACACTGAATTTTAAATGACCTGAATAATATATTGATTCATAAAATTGTTCAGCTAAGCCTTTCAGGCTTATTTCTCTAACTTTGTTTCATATATATTTAATATAACATTAAAAACTTGTAGTTTCATTTTGCTTTTAATTAGCTAATGAAAAAAATAGTTTCAAAAACACGTAAAAGTATCGTAAAAACAAATCAAAAATATTATTAGTTATAACATCGAGACAACCAAAAGTATCACCACATGATTTCTTATATTTATAGATATTTTATATGAGCATTATGAAAAAGCCATCATATTTTTCAATCAATATTTACAGCGCGGTCGCATAAAACATCACACTACTATTTTTTCCAAATATCCATCACAAAGAAACGTAAAAACAAGATTATCTTCGAAGAACCACGATACCTAAAAATCATCTCGATTTTCTCGCATGAAAATCCATCAACCCTTACCATAATAAAACGGAGCATAAACCCACTCCATCCCTTCCTAAACTCCTAAACCAAGTAGCGGTGGGCATCATAGCCAGAGCTTTATTTTTGAATAAAGAAAGCTCGGTACGTGACCAGAGTGCGAAAATTTACCGAGTTGTCCCGAGTTTATCCGATTGTTGTTGCATCCCCGTGGAAAGACCCTGAAAGAAACGCACCCCCGCGACAAGTGCAGAATAATAAAAAGTGTGTCTTGGGAGGCGATTGTATCGTTTGTTCCAGACCTCTCCACTAGAGGACTGCGTAGCTTGGATGCCTTCAAGGGAAAATGTTGCCATACTGTTGATAAACTAAATCACCTGTAATATAGGATTATGGATAGCATTTACATCGAAAAATATAGTATATGAATGTTTATACCAGCAAAAATAGATCAGTAAATTATTATCTTTATCTTATATCATCATAGAATGTGTTAGGTTATATTGTATGACTATTTATTCACATGTTTTTAATTACATCTCAAATAAAGAAGACTAAATAAACTCTGGAATTTAAAAGTGATTACAGCGCAAGCTTTTTTTTTAATCTATAATACGGCATTTTATTTATATCATCAGTATACGCTCGTATAGATGCTTTTATTTTGATTAACTTCTTTAGAGTTTTTGAAAAACAATAGTTATTTATGGATTAATTGAAATATATTTCGTAAATAGATATCCTTATTTTTAATGTGATAGCTGTAAATGACAGTATGCCATTTATTAGCAAATTCAATTGAAATAATTACTATTCTGAGTTACTGTAAAAACACTCATATAAATGCTTACTACTATTTATAATACTTTATTTTTTATAAACATTAATAATCTTTTGACAACGTTGTTCTCTTCCCTTAACTTTATTCATCACATCAAAAATTCACAACTTCCTATCACACGGGATGAAACTCTGCAATAAAAAGCATTAAAGAAAATTTCCAAGCGCCAAGCTAGAATGATGGATGAACATTTTGAATGAATAAATAAAACAAAGTGGAAATCCCCGCTGTGGCAACACCTGTCCCAGGCGCATCACTTGCACTTCCGGTTCCCCCGCTCTCTTGCATCCTCAGTGTGCCGTGAATACAAATCAACCCTCAGAGGAAGCTGAATAGACGGCGACCTGCGATGCACCGCTAGAAGAAATCGATATCGTAGCATCCCTTAATGTTTATGGTGTTATCTTGATGCAGAACTACCCTTACTTTGCTAAATATGGTAATGTCGTTAATGGGGATGAATTAAAGCAAAACGATGCATAAAGGCACGGTATTGGTGATTACTGAAGCATAATTATTGTATCTGCAAATTACAGAGCTCTTTGTTTCCAATATAGTCTCAAAATTATCGTGAAAATTCAATTAAAAGGCTTAAAACATTATTTTATAATTTGAGTTATTTACAAAACACGTACATCTACCTCTCAAAGGCCATTGCGTATTTTAATTATGCATTTGATATCTCCACTTTCAGAACGTTTATAGTAAAAAAAATATCTTCAAATTGATCATCTCTCGGATTATAATTTATTCTTACAATAATTTGCCACACCATTCAATTTAAAAATCCTATATAAGCCCTAACTAAACTTTTACTCTACCATATAACTATTCAGTTAATATTTTTTTGCGGATGAATCTTACCTTGCTAAACTAACATTAAAGTTATCTTATTAATAAAATTGCTTTCATTTTTTAAATTTAATTAGATAATTACATTAAACAGTTATAAGGTCCACACTTTCGTAATATTTATGAGCTTATATTATAGTTCACTTTAAAACAAAACTATTACATCTAATGGAGGTAGGTACATTCAGTGTAACTGAATTGTAATAGTTCCCATTAAAATTCATGCACTCTTAGGTTAATGGCATGAACCCTTCTTAAACCCTTAATTTATTTCCACAATAAACTTTGATAATCTTATAAATCGGAGTGCTTTTTTGGCTTGCATTGCCTATTACCTCCCAGGGAATAATAAAACGAAAAGCGTACTCCGAATTCCTATTTATTTCCAAGATTAGTATGGTGCAGCATCAAGTAAATATCTACCTATTTATCTTAAAGCGCACGCTTCGCAATAACTGCATCCCTGTCTTTACTTCTACCCTCACTACGAGTATTTCTCGAGACATCTGTCGTCTTACAATGTAAGAAGCGAAATTATTTTTACTGAACTGCACTTTTATTAAAAAAAATACACAGATCAGACAGGTATTCACTTTACAATAGTTATTGAAACTCCCAGTGTGATAGGGTATTAAACTTTTGGACGTAATATAAGATAGTAACAAGCTTTCTCTCATTTTTAAATCGGATTTTTTTTCAATATTTGTGAATTTTCGACTTATATGAATTCTCGAGATTAAGAAATCTCTTTTTTAGCAATTTTGTAAATCTCAAGAATTAGAGAATTTTATTTATCACACATTCTCGAGATATCTCATATTATTGCATATTATTTTTTGGTCATTTTAAATTAAATACTGAAATAATGCTGAGCTAATCTTTTTGATACTCTCGAGATTCTTGAATACAATTTCTTAAGAAAAAAAATCAAAAACACTCCAAATTTCTCGATCACAATATCTAATCAGGGAATAGAACCTTCAGGATACTATGACTTACACCAGTTGCTTTGCATCACCCCAGTTCAGTTGCCGAATACATTCTGTGTAAAGTATACAACAGCTTTTCAGTATACTGGCATCCCACTGGCTGGAAGAAGAAGAAGCAATGAAAAATCAGACTCTTTCTATAAGCAATCGGCAAACATCACTTTATTTGCCTTTTACCATATTCTTTCTCAAAGTTTTATTAGTAATAAATCCATTCGACGTTTTTTGCTATATATTGTTAGTATACACGTATAATAAATCAACTAATGAATGACAGTTGTAGAAGTTTCACAGATAAAGTCGCGTCATTATGACGTCTAGACAAAATCGTCTATTACTATGAGGTAATTTTATAACCTCAAAAATTCTCTATCATATATTTAACCACCTTTACTTATAGAACTATAGATACTACAGATATTGTTGTATTAAAATATATTTTACATAACTGAAAAACAGTGATAACTAAAAAAATGTGTTTTCTAAAATGAATCATCTTCAATTCAACTATTTTTAATTATGTCTGAAGTTACAAACAAAGATTTTGCGCACATTTATTTTATTGCATTAGTTTAAGTAATAAAACTTAATTTAGATGGTTACTTTGTTTTTTACATTATTTAACATGCATTGTAACTTCTACATAGTATTCAGCAATAGTTTTTATCGATATGATAGTAAGTTATTAAATTTAACTGTCATAATATTATATATTTTTCACTTAAATTTAGCGATTCATAAACAGTTTTTTATCTTCATTCATCCATATAATAAATATAAGTTTCAGTTTAATGATTGGAGCAACACTTCAACTGTAAGTTTGGGTTGTCGTTAATAATTGAAGGAGCAATTACAATCAAAAGCAAATATTAACAGCACATTGTATCGCTTGGGTGTTGACCAAACTAGTCACAAGTGGCAAGTGCGACCGCCTGGGCATAAGAGCATTTGTTTTATTAATTGCTTTACCATGCACCCAGCTTCCATGGCATTGGGGAGCTTTTCTATGGTAACGTGACAGGTGCTAGTGAGAGGTTAAATGCTCAAAGCTTAGGGGAAATATTTTCATCTCTGTAACTTATGCCCAATAACGTGCAAGTTGTTTTATTATCGACACGTCCTGGCTATAAAAAATCCAATATGTCAAAGGAGCAAACGCTTTTTATGCAATTTGTCTTATTGCTCTGCGATTTTAATTCTTCTGAAGAATTTCGGTTCACTGCAAGTTTTACAAAATGTTCACAGTTGTCCTATTGTTATAAGTCTTTTGTAATAGAGAATATTTAGTAATCTATATCTAATATTCTATAATTCTTCATCTAAACTTGTTAATAGATTACCTTGTTTAGTTAAAACGTTAGGAACTATCTCTTTTTGTTTTTTTTTAAACCGTTGTATATTTTTTAAACCACACTATTTTTCTTAATAGTTTTATGTAATATTTCAAAAATATAGAAACAAAAACGATATTTGTTGTTTAGATTCAAATGGTTTAAAATGACTTCATAAAATTCTTTCTAGAATTCACATAAAACTGAAAAAATATCAATAAATAGCCTAATAATCAATTGAATGTAGTCTGTTTGATTCGCCAAAACTGTATATGCATAAAACTAAACATTTTAAATTGATTTGAATTTTCTTTACAATTACAATATTTTTTCATACGATAGGTTTGCCACTTTTAAGCTGACAAATAAAATTGTGACTTTGCTATTTACTGGACAGGAAAAAGATTGTGAGTACTCATAATGTTTGATTAACCATTTTTAATTCAAAAAAACAGTGATATATTATTAAACATATACTTACTGTACGTAATAAGTCAAATGTTATAAATACAAGCAATTCACCAACGACATCATTCAAAATTTTAAAGTATCAAGTAATTCAAGCCGGCAACTTTTAAACCAAACATTATTTAAGCATGTAGTTTTATTTATCAAATCATAATGAGTAAAATTAAGTTAATTAATTAATTAAATTAATTAAGAAATACCAAAAAGTTTTCTAATGAATCAATAAACCACTATTTATAAAAGACACTAAATAATGAATTATTGTCCGCATAAACTGTTTTTACGATACAGTAAATATGTCTATGTTATTTGCCTGTATTGTATTAATATTTATGAAGCTGATTTTATATTCATAATCAACTATCGAATTTTGTTATGAATTGGAAATTAAATTTAGGTGTATTATTGTGAAACTAACTTAGCAACGTTCCCCTATTTTGATGAGGAATCCGTTTACTTAGGGTGATATTATTTCTTATTGGTAACAGATGGCGTATGAGCTGGGTCTCGGATAGTTATTTCGTTGTTGGTAGTTAAATTTGATTCCTGACATTTGGTACTAAATCACTTCTTTGGCGATAATTAACAAACTTACAATAATGGACGTATCCCTCTTTCGAACAATACTAGAATATAAAATGTTTCTAGTAGTAGACAGTTACTACCATATAAGAATATACAATAATACCATTTTGTTGTATGATAATATCTGTCAGTTTTACCTTTGGTAATACAATTGTATGTACTTCATGAATCGCGAATATTCAAAGTTATATGCTTCAGCTATTCACACTTTAAATATCACGAAAATACATCAAAAATATTTTATCAAAAACCACGTAACTAGATGTCATATCATACACACGTAAATGTTATATAAATAATTTATAAAACAGCTACCTTTTAAACTTCGGTTAAATTATATTATGGTTTATTATTTTTCAATATTATATAATTTATATTATAAAATTGTTGAATATATTAGCAATGCTGTTGGCAGATAAGTTTGCATTTTAAAATAAATAAAAACAAATGATTTTTTTAAATCATACACACGTAAATGTTATATAAATAATTTATAAAACAGCTACCTTTTAAAC
>JAGVSQ010000399.1:18657-41000 GCA_022683975.1 Rhyacophila evoluta
ATAAACGTTTATTTTTAATATTTATTATTGCTATCGAAATATTTTAATAAAACGATATTTTAATACAAAAGTTAATTGTAAATGTCAAAAAAAAATGAAGTTCATGTGGAATTTTTCGGTACAAATTTTGTGTTTCAAATGTTTAACTCAAAGAAAAATCCCAAGAAACGACTACATTTTTATTTATAGTGTGCTATGAAAATGTATTGAATTGTAGACGTTGTCCTAAGAAACTACTCTTGAAACGTTTCTGCTAGATATAAGAACCGTTTATTACAATATACTGCCTGTATAACGAGCATACACCGTATAATATGTTTAATACATATATTTTAAATATTAAAAACTTTGCAAATTACTGATTTAAAGCATTTCATTCAGACAAATCTATCCTAACAGTTTATGCAACAGCATCCATTTAAACTCAATTTCACACAAAAAGACCCAAATTACGTTAATAAAGGTTTCATTAAACTTATATTTATATTTACTCATATTTAAAAACTCTTCTTATTTTTCTTTTCATTTTTTTAATATATCTTAAGGTGTAAAATCGTATAATTATTTGAATAAAAATTAAATTGGAGCATAGTTTGTATAAAGAAAACTACGGATATATTATATGAATATTGCCTGAGTTACGATCATGTGGTTAGCATTATATATAAGAAGGGAGAGCGGAAAAGACAGTTGGGAGCGGAAAAGTCGTAAGTAATTGCCAATTTGCCGGACAATAAAACCATTATCTTCTACCGTTGTAGGTTTCAATTACAACTGGATCCATTTCACAGGCGACCGTCCACAGTTTTTTTTCCGCTTAGAAATAATGTTCAACATTGTAACTATGCGTCGAGCGGTGTAATCCTTGTTGACGTTTCCGTTACGATATAATACTCAAGTCCTGGTATTTACGTTCGCAATGCAAGTGGTTTATGTGTAGCCGGATAGCTTTGTATGACAATAAATCGCCAGCAATATTGTTGCATTAATATGTTACAGGTTAATGTGAATTCAGAAATTGCTTGCGATGACAGTGTATGCACTGCCTAATGTTCGTATTCAGGTTCGCTTCTTACCGTCCATAAACCCAATTTATTTTTATTTTATCCTTTAAATAAATATCTATTTTTATAATCATACTTTAAAATATCACTCTATTACTAAAAACGTAACGTAGCTTATGGTAATTTGCACTACTTAAAAGTAAGACCACAAAATTTTAGAGCTATTTTTTTAGTTTATCTCACTTGTCAGTGTTATGCAATAAAGTTTTACGTAAAGTGAATTTAATGCAAAAGTAATTAATAAAATTTAATACAACTTAAAAAGTGGTATCTATGGAAATTAAAATTATCGAATAAAAAATATGTTCTACTCTTATAGCAAAGAAATCACAAATTTATTATTGCAATTTTTGGAATAACTTCTACGCAATAACAGATTACCTTCGCAAATATAATAGTACTTAAAGCTTTAAAAACTTTTTGGGAATGAAAGTTATTTGAATACATTCAACGATTGTACTCGAATTATACATTTTTTGCGTTTACCAACGCATAATTTATCGAATTGAAAAAAAGTCAAGAACAATATAAATTAAATTGATTTTATCTGTTTAATTGTTTTTTTTTGTGATTTATTCAATTTGTTTCATCTCTTAGCATAGTATAATTGAATAAAGTCTTCATTATTTTTCACTTCAACATTCGAAAATATTATGCATGGTAAAATAAAAAAAAAACATGTTTTAAATTTAATACATGATGGGAGCTTATTTTGCTTTGAGTATTTTTCTCTGTGAAACGGTGTGTTAATAGTGCATTTTCAAAATATTTATTAAATTTCGTTTCCCCATCTTTCGCTCAATATACTTATTGAGTTTGAGTATAAACTAAAGGAAACAACGCAGAGAAAAAATATTTCTCAGCGAAAGCAAATTAAGGTTCGTTGAACAAAAAAAGGAGTCTCGTTCCCGCAGTACAATTTTGAGAATAGTTAACAAACAATTCACCGTCGTAGCATTGCCATAAACATTTTTTCTTCGTGTAATATAAAGGAAAAATGAAAACCTAATATGAAAATAATAATAAATTTTAATATGACTAAAAAAGTCAAAAACTGTATAATTTAGCTAATTAAAGTCACATATTCTGTGAAAATGATGAAGTTCATTTAAATGATGAAATACTACTTAAAAAAACATTTTGACCCTTTCCTGAGTGACCGACTCCATAAGCTACGAAATTCATGTTGTGCGCAAATGAGACAGAGTTATTACTATATATTATATTAAAACGTATGCCAGATAGTATATAATTGATCAATATGATTACTTTCAACGTCATATTACAATAGATTATAATACATAAAAACTATTTCATAATCGTTTTGAACCGCAGAATTTAACTGTATATGCATAAAAATTTACCGCATTGATGAATTTTTTGGTCACTATTACACATGTATACATACTCGAACAATCAACGTACTAAATTTGAAAACAGTTACAATAAGCCATTACAAAGCACCCTAAGTCATCTGATGTCATAAGATGATGATTTTTAAGCAGTCATTTGACGAAATAACCTATACAAATTAATCTCACAACCATTTTTCCTCATACTTTAAAAAACATTAGAATATATCTAATGGGGGGTAACATCTACTGCAAATTAAAAGATGACAAATCATTAAATTTTCTCAGTTCAATAAAAAATAATACCAATAACGAATCGTTTTCTTAAATCAATAAATCAGGATTTTTGAAAAGTACTATCCACTCTATGCTTAAAATGTAAAGCGTCTATTGGGAGAAATGTTTGTGTACGTTCAAAAGCAGCCCCTCATTTTCCGCCAGGTGGCGTTAACTGCATTTCATCCCATTCGCAATTCATAAAGATGGATTGCAATATCTTCGCCTCACCACGTATCAGGTGTGTTACATTATTATTATGCTTGCTGAAATTTCTAACAATTTTCCCGAAATTCCAGACGCACACGAAATAAGTGCTTTTATATATACTGACTACAAATTTGTTCATATTCCAAATATAACTTTTATTAGGTAGATAGATTATACATTTTTTCAATAAACTGGTATTTTTAATATTTCATTATTATGGAATTTATTTTATTTTATTCTTTGATAATTAAAATTTTAGATGTGATAGCTAACCTATTGAGTAAATGCGTAAAATATTTTATTTCCTCGCTATATTTCATGCAACTTTAATATTTCGCGATAAAAATGTATAATCGCGCATGACGATAAAACCTTAATAAGTATTATGCATCAAGCCTACATCAATTTTCTGGTTGATCAATGTTTTCTAAATTGGTTTATCTTATGTCTGTATGTGTTTTGCTTCTACATGATTTTGCAATGTGAAATAAATATACCACGGTAAAAATATATGGCATTATCAGATTTTATCAATTCTGTTATGATCTTATCATTTTTTTTTTTTTGATATTGGTATCCATTCTTGCAACGTTTTTTTAAAATCCATATACAGTCATTATATTTTATTATGCAACCTTATTATCCAGTACCTGGACTATTCATATACTGAGCTAAAATTTTCTCATTTAAGTTAAACATTGAATAAAGGTGTTGAAAACATGTGAATCGTAGATTGACAATAGTAAAAATCACGATATTTAAATCTTTATTTGATTTTGATTGAATGAAAGCTTCGACAACATTCGTTTATGGACTAAATGCAGGCTAATTGCGAATCTTTCATTTTGTTTCATTCCAAACAATATAAAATGATGGCGTCAGTCTGCTTCACACGGTCTCGTTCGTTAGTTCAACAAAGTTGATTGCAATCGACTCTATAAAAAGTATTTTACAGCCAGCTGCTGGAAAACACTGGAGCAAAATTAACTGAAGAACACTTGCTCTTTTAGTACCGTCGAGCAATCTTTTTAAAAACGGAACTGGCGAATATTTGTTCACGTAAAATACTATTTTTTTATCATGTGCCAACACTACCCAGTCGTGAATATAAATATATAATACGTTACTGGAAATATTTTTCAATATTTATATTTTGTCAATGCTTATACTACTCATTTATATTTTTTTAAATTGTGTAACTATTGTGTCAATTTTTCATTCTTATACGAAGCATCTTCGGTCCAAATTGCATTTTTTTATATTTTTCTCAATCAGTATCTTTATTATTTTATTGTTTGGTTTGTAAAAGAAATATTTGAAATTACTTTCTTTAAATAGTAAAATTATTATAATATCCGCGACTTAAACCAATCGTCTACAACATGTAATTCACTAAAAGTAATCTATATAAAAGTTTTTTTTTTCATTTGATAATTTATTTTAATGCCGAACAACCCAAACAAATCTCATGAAATACAACACTTGTTTATGTTACTCATGTGAACACCAATTACATATTGCAAGATTGCTTTTATCACCTTGATACAAGTTTCAAAGGTCGTTCATTATGCCACGGTGCACATTAAAATGATAGAGTTAAGGTTAAAGCAAGAAGAGTATATAAATTGGATAGAAATTTTAATTATATTAATCGATACTACATTATGCAATAAACGAGTATTTGAAACACATAATTTATACATGAATTTTGTTTATAAATATCGTTGTACAATCAATGTTCATGATATTAAAAACCTAAAAAAAACTGAAATGTATGAAACTCCGCTGTTTTCAACACGTGTAAAAACGCGTGACCTATCTCTAATTGTCGTATTTTACGGTTAAGAATTGGGTTCATTTTGCCCAACCCAATTTCCAGAGCCGAACAGATAGTCGTAATGCCCGGCGTTCTTTTTTATTGTCATTGTTTAATTAACGTAATGACATTTCACGGCAGGTTTCCATGAATTTAAATGTATCTGAAATGATTATTATCACTATTATAGGCGTACGTCGTTTTCTACTAACATATTTAACATACATTTAATATTTCTTTCATTTATATAATAAATCAATTTGTATTAATTAAAATATAAAAATAACATTTTGCTTTCATGTATACATATGTATTTATAAACGTAAAAAATATTCTTTTGAACGACTCGGATTAATCGTTTTTTAAATAAATATACCTTTATCATAGCAGACTTACTTTCTTTCTAATAAATGCTCAGTGACACAGTTATAATTTTAATATACTCTGATATTCTTGTTTTAGTGTTATATTTATACCCTTATTTTATTTTGGTGATGCAAGCTTATCAACGAAAAAAACTTTAAAATTAATACTGAAAACACAGAAAAACGTTTTTCTCCCGAAGTATTGATTTTACAATTGACATTTTTTAAAATAAAATCCGGGTAGCCGAGAGGGTAGCGTGCGCGTCTTTCATCCGAGAAATACGGGTTTCATATTATTTTTCCATGAGAATCAGTTGTTAGGCAATTGCTAAACTCGATGAGTATCCAGTCCTGCTTTTTCATATTTTGTAAAATTCGGCAAATGTGGGAATCGAACTTGCATTCCCTGGACGCTATTCTTGCACGCTAATCTTTATCATACCATAAAAAATATCGTAATGTAAAATTTGTTGATACGTCACGGGAAAAACGTTTAGTTATTTACTTTGCTATGTTATCAAAATATTTTTTTCCCTCGACGATATCAATATAAAATGATAAATTACTCAGAACATAAATGAACTCAATTTTATAAATAGATAAAATATTTTTAATAGTTAACAGACTTAATATTGAACATTTACTGCAAAAAGGTAAACCACTTCTCTTAGCTAAAATGCTTGAAATTAAAATTTATGGCTGGAATTTCAACAAATGCCAAAGAAATATATTTCAATCTTTGATGACGGTCCAAGCCATAAAGGTTTAACCCCGACCAAATAAAATTCCCGGAATTGGCCGAAATATACAATATACCTTTGCGACAGAAATAAACATGAAAAGATAAATTCCCTCACATTTTAATCGAGTCCTCGAGTATTTATTTCATTTTACTGGGGAAGTTATGGGTCTTTTTGGGTTGCTCCGAAATTCGGTTTGTCCTTTTAAATTTATTTATCCTTGTTAATTAGAAAAAAGTGGAGACTGTTTTTACGCATTTGTTACAGTAAAATGGTCTATTTTTATGAGTTCTGAACACAATTTTAAAGCTATTAATTCTCGACTCAAAAATTGTAGCTTTTAACTTACTGTTTACATTTTAACCTTTATAGAAGTAATTTTAATTCAATTTCAAAGGTTACTTAAAAACTCTTTATAATTATAAAATTTATATTCAACGAAATGAGTTTATATTTATACATCATTTTGGCTTTCTGTTAACAGTATCTTATGTCAAAGCAGTTAAATGATCTTATTATTTATAATGTTACGGGTTTACTTAAAATTTTACAAATATACCTATTTTATATCTACAAACTTTTCAAAAATCAATCTTGAAAGCATTACTAAAATTGTATATATTTTCATTTTGTTTTCATGGTGCGTTACTTTTAAATAATACATAAGCATAATTTCAAGTTATATATTTTATAATGTATTTTTAATTTAATTATAACTTTAGTAGTATAAATTAAATGCGTAGTTTTTTCCAACTCATATCATAATTTTGATTATTGTTCCAATGAAAAAAGGCTTCGAAAAAGAATCAATTTGTTTGTGTTAATTTTTATTCAGTAATTGAAGGCATCATTTTAACTTAATAAAAAAATGGCAGATTTTTTAGTTATTATATTATAATCAAGATAATCTTGTAGGACCATCTTTTACATTTTAATATGTGGGCTAAGTGCTGAACAATTTCTGAAATAAGCCCTGCTCTGTCAATTTTGATCAGTATGATTTCGACATCCTGGAAGACCATCGTAGAATATCCACAAGATGCCGGATTAAGAGATGCTTGCAAACCTTGAGAAGAGTCAAAATATTTTTGGTGATAGTTAATTTTGAAGGTACCATGTGTCCCACATAGATTAGATATAACAGGTAACAATAAATAAATGTATATATCCAGTAATAAAAATATTGTTAATTCGCATTATATTTTAATCGTCCATAACCAATTCGAGCCCATTCCCACCTCATTCAAATAAATATAATCCTGCCGACGCGGGCCCATTATATCCGGACGTCTCGTGAATAGATACCGACGCTACGGCGTGCCGTAGAGCCAGCGTAGATCATTAAACTTCGTCTCACGTAGCGTGGCGTAGCATCTTATAGATTTCGTAGCCGTCTCAGCACCAAGACAGCCGCACGATCCGACGAAGGTTACTGGTCTACACGTCGTTACCTTGTGTCAAGGTTACAACGATTTTCACTTACGTGTTGACGTTATATATTCTAACCTTTTTAATAGATTTTTTTCGGATATCATTGGCAATCTTACGTAAGTCTTATACTCTATATTTCTAATGTATTTATTTTATAATACTAACGTAAGTACGTGTATTGTTTGTGTTATGGATAAATCTTGTGATAACTACCACCTTTTATATTTTAGTATGTGTACCTTATATTTTTTTATTGTGTTGCCTGTGTCTCCACGGTTAGCGAAGTTGGTAGCGTGCGCTTAGCAATCCGGGGAATGCGAATTTTATTCTTCATCTGTAGGATTTAAAAAAAACGAAAACGCACGATTGGATTCCCATTGTGTAAAGCAGTTGTTTGACAAATAATTCTTGCGAAAAATAATCTGTAAAGATTTTTACGCATTGTGGATATCCATATACTCCACTTTTGGAGAGGATATCTTCACATTGCGTATACCCATATGCTCCACTTTGGAAGCGAACAGAAAATATTTACCATTCTTAGAATATTAGCAATATTAATATGATTGCAAGCAACTTCAAGTGTCAAAATAAAAACATTTTTATTAATAGTACGAGTATTTGCCCTTTTTTTACGTATTGTTAGCATACTGCGTATATTGTTACGTACTGTTAGCATATTTTTTAGCCTTCTTTAAAAATTGTAAAAAAAATTAACTTATCTACACTTTTCAGTAAAATACCATTTTTCCAGCTAGTAATTTTATCGTATACTATTTATAAGTATTTTCTGTCTGTTACACACTTCAGCAACATTTTCTACAGTCTTGGAAATGAAATCTCATTGCTCACTATTCGCCCAAAGTACTTTATTGTAGTCATTAAGAAACTGAAAATTCTCTCCTTTCCTTTATTTTCACCATTTCAGTTTTTATTTTCTCCTCGTTCAAAAGAATACTGCACTACAGTGTAAATATTCATTTTATGCAAAGAAATTTACATACTTTGAACGTTTCTGAGATAAATCTGCGCTTGAAATAAAATTTTATAAATTCAACAAAATAATTCTTCTTAACTAACGCACTGTTATATTTATTCTTATTTATTGTCTAGACTTTCTACAATATTTAAAACATATCGTTAAATATAAAATTAGTTTTGAAAAATACGGATGAAAAAATGTACAGCAACAAGACTTCTGCTAATTTCTCTTACTTAAACTGCCTTAAGCAAAAGTCTTTTTAGAGTCAACCACCATTACATTTGTAAAACACTTGATGGTATAGTTTAATAATTTTTTATTTATATATAACTAATCCTTTTTTAAAGACTAGTATTTGTAATAGATTAAGTCAATTTTTGTAGCTTAATTTTTATTCAAGACATTTATTACAACATGGTTTAGTGTATTTCCTTGGTGCAAATTTAGATCATATAATGTAATATTGCACTATTAACATTTACTTTATCAGCAAACAAGCATAAATAAACTTTTCGTTCACTATGACAACATATTTTCACATGAAAAACTGAATAACTTACAATCTTGACAATAATTGAAATCAATCATGGAAATATTTAAAATTATTTTTGAACCCAAAATAAACTGTCATTTTTTCTACTAATTTCACCGCACTATCGCAAAATACGTTTAACTTAGAAATGGTTGTTTATTCTACAGAATAATATGAACAATTTATGATATCGATTCCATTTAATACCACCAGGATAGTCGTGTGAATGATTTGTTTAATAATGTGCCCGTACTTATTTTTATGCAAATAATATATTATAATGGAAATTCAATACATCTCAATTCTACAGCGATAGCTTTGATTTGAAAAGAAAGCTTTGTTTTATACAAGTTTAAAGTAACAGTATGTGTATTTTTACTTTATATACTTGCCACATAGGAACAAAGCTTAAATTGTCGAGATCACGATGCGGTACACTCCAAACAATGCCAGTTTCACCTCTTCCGTTGCATTAAATCCCGCCCCCCATACCGGTAAAGTGGCGTAGCCTCAGTGTCCCTCCGTTAAAGCATCCCAGTGTTTCCCTCAGGAGGCCCGCAAGGTCCCCTCGTGGGCCTTTTCCCCCAAAGATGGCGACCGGGGAATGCGGTTTCCGGTACCTTGTATAATATTCAACCATGCGCGTGAGGTTTGCGTCTACTGTCCTGATCCTTTTGACGATATGATTATGTAATGTTTACGGTGTTATTATGGAAGTCAATGCGAAATGATTATGCGGTCAAATTTGTGTATAACTGCTTTTCAAGAACATTTGACTTAATACAATATCTACACCGTTAAAACAACTTACATATCTGTTCACAAATATGTAACATAAACAACAAGCTAAACTTACGTTAACATATAATATTTTCATTTTTCATGGTGTATTTAACCATATTTACTTCAATAGAGCTCAGTTATGTCATTCAATGATCTCTTTACTATCAACTGTTATTTAAACTCTTTTTCCTTGTACATAAGTTTATGAAGCTGACCCTTCAAATTATTATTAAAAATAGTATCACGTTTTCATTACTCTGGGTTGAGTGACAATATTTTCTTATGCGAGTATATTACAAACTATAATTCATTAAAACCAATTATTTATTTATTTTATAATTTGTTTAATTTTTTATTTTAGTTTACAAATATTTAATATCATCCAATTTCGATAAAAGTACACATTTTATTTACACCTTCATTAAAAATGTTATATTATATTTGTATTTGCTGAAATATATAAATAACATTATTTTTTTAAGTATTTCAGTTTTACCTAATTATATGGAAGATTTTTGGGTATCTATATAAGATTATTAATTTTTTACGGTAAAACAAATGTGTTACAATACTTTTATGCTTTATTCCCTTTCCCAAATATAAACAACAAAAAGATAAAACTTTAAGATTGAGCATAAAATATCCATCATACATTCAGTTACGTGATGTTTCCATTTCTATACAAGGAAAATCACTTTTCACATGTTTATGCAATTTTCTTTACGAAGACTCTTACCACCCAGTTTGGCGAAGCGGGCACCTGGGGACCACCCTCACCAACTAACTAGTTAAAACTAGTTAGCTTCCTCTCGTGAAGGGGCACTTCCGACCCCACTTTTGCCTTTTGCCTTGCCCCTCTTGGTATCAATAAGCAAACAATTCGTCAATTATTTTTATCTCGAATATGCTTGATCATAAAAAAAAATTCCGGCTTAATCAAAAAATATTTATAAAATATTATATTTCAGTTTCCTACAAACAATGCGCCAACAACGCATCTCGTAACATTATACTTTTTATGGAAAATAGTTTTTCTCTGACAAATATATAATTCTGATTCAATACTAGTTTTATATTATATTAATTAAATTATTTCTTGACAGTGAAAATCTACAAAAAATATGCAAAATTTTAAATTTCTTATGGTTGCTATTTGAAATATTTCATTTTTGGTTTTTAAAATGAGTCATTCTTTGATATGTCAACATTATTATAAAATTAATCTGATAAGTTTTACTAAATATTCAAAAGAAAAAAATCAGTTGTTGTTCTATGTATTAAATTTAATTGCATATAATATACCAGCTTTATTACCGGTTTTGTCTGGGATTGATCCAGACTCGTTTTTCATATATTCTTATTTTAATATCTGAATGTACGAGTATACAGTACCTTTGTATTGTATTGATCATCGGTAATGATGCTAAACGTTGAAAATTAAACAATTAGCTCAAAAATATCAGCCAAAATGATATGCGAAAATTTTATTTTGTTACTGTTTTCCGTTTGGGAGGTGTTCTTGTGACAGACATAAACTCACATCGATTTTTTTCGTTCTTTAATAAAAATAAATCACACCCTATCTCGTATTTCCTACGTAAATAGATGCATATTATCCACCTGTATCTGTGAATTGTGTATAACCGTGATAAATCACAGAAATCTCAATTACGATGATTACTCTCTATCAAACTGTCAAGATATAATCTTCAATCAATCGTTATTCAATTTTTTATATACTCTCAAATTATACGAAGAAATTAAATCAACGGCAAAGCCTTTGTATTTTTTTCTTTTATTTTTATTTCATTTATATTTTTCCGGTTATTTTTCTACATCTTCATTTTTGTAATTAATTCAACAAAAAATAGCTAATATGTTTTTATTGTCGAATTATAAATTATACAAATTCAATTAGTAACACACTGATATCGTTTTTAATAAGATATAATATAACATATCTAGCACTCATCAAATAATTATTGACAATAATTCATACTTAATATTGTACGAATTGTCAGACAACTAATCCATAAACTCTTGATGTTACCCCATCCCTCAATTTCGGATTGTTCATAAATTTATAAAATCTCCCGTAGTCGGATTATGTTTTGTAGGCTCTTGGTAGCTAATAATTTTCATTGTAGCGTGCACATTTTAGTGGTTGAGTGTCAGGTTATATTAGTTTTTGTTTTAATGTGGCATTTAACAGACGTTATCTTAACTTATACTATTATATAAATCGCGTTACATTTAATATTTTAATGGTCTACATTTTTTAACTCTTATCAAGGTTGATGTTCTTATTGTGCTAAGTAATCGTCGCTTACAGGCAATAAAACAAAAAGGTGATCATTGAGCTTTTTTATTTAAATAAATATACACAAGTTAGAGAATTACTTTTCACTCTAATTTAAAATTAATTTTTCATATGTATTTCCATTTTACCATTAAGTATAGGCAGAATTTTGAAGAGCCTACTTTAAGTGGAATAAGATCTTATATTGTAAAATATGCTTATTTTTATAGAAATTTAAAGCGGTCAATAAATGCTCATTTTGATATATTTCTTTGTCAAATTCATCATTAAAATCAATATCTCTCATCCATTTCATCTCATGATTATATATTTAAATAACAAATTATAATTGACATTTTTAACGCAATGCTTATGGATGGCGCCAAAAGCTTTTTGGCTTAAAAGTTAATTTTATTTAATCCGTTGAAAAAAAATTATTTCAATTTACGTAAAAGCACTCCATACACATACAATAAACTTAAATAACTAGTTGAATGAAAATATTTTTTAACGGCACATAATTATAATATTAATCACGTATGTATGCATATTAATTCCATAATATATACATTTAGGCATTCTAGTTAAAAACTATTATTAAGCTATACTTATGACTGAGGGTTCACAATTTTACAAAATAATTTATCAATCAGTAAATTTTGTATGTATGATAAAATAATTGTTAAATGTAATATTTTTTTTAAAAAATCCTCAAATAAATAATAAAAACAGATGTGTTATGATATTTTAAAAAAAAAAAACACAAATTAACACGAAAACTACTTTCATTATTTAATACTCACAATATATATTCCTTAATATGTGCTCAACTAATAGTTACTTACATTCGTTTTAACGCATGAAAATGAAGAAAAACGCGGATAGTTCTAGATGTATTTTAAATTTGTCTGCGTTAAGTTTTCTCTATTATGAGACATGTTTTATTGAAATTAATAAGAAGACCGGTGAAAAGTCAGCTGTCTTCATTTTCTTGAATGCAAACAATGAATATAGTAACCCCGCGGAAAAAGCATTCATCTTTCCCTAGTTGCATTCTTCCCCCAATACCTTTGCATACAGGCTCCCTTCATAGTGGATAAAGGGGATGATATAATGTTCCTGACGATTCCACTGAAGCCTGCTCCTCCAGTCCTCGCTGCGTCCAATTAACTCCGGATAGCTTTGCATATCCAATGTTACCTCCGCAAATTTATTATATCTTGCTATAAATGTACATTGCCTAATTAAGTTTCCTCTCAAATAGTTTTATAAACATAATCATAAAAAGCTAATACTGTCGAAAAAATCTTCAACGGAAAACTCTATTTAACCATTCACATCTATGAGTAGGACAAAAATATTGTAAATATAGTGTTTTTCAATTCGTTATATCATTATTTTAACATGGATTATTAATTTATAAATTTGTTGCTGATTTCAATCTGTTCAAAGATTCGGCTATTTTCCAAATTTTTGCATCTGTGTTACCAAAATTTAAAGTACGAATTTTTAAGGTGAAACTCGTATTTATTGAAACTGATACATATCGATATTAGTTACATGAGTATGTGAGTATTTCGTATATCGATGACTATACGTTGACAACACGTATCATACATTTGTTAAATTATTCAGGACAAAAAGACCTTCGAAAAAATAAGTATTGGAAAATTAATGAAAATTAAATTTAGTCATTTTAAATGAATACAAACATTATTTCACTTCAAAGTGTATTTGTCCCAATTTTTATCGTTATCTTGGACAATAAAAACAAATGTATGATACGTGTTGTACTCTTATGGCCATCGATATGGCTTAAAAACACTTCTCATGAAGCCTCTCTATCCGATATGTCTTATTTCACTTTTAAAATATATAATGTACTAGTTAATATTTATCGAATTCACTTGAACGTGTATATCAATTATCTCATATTTTATAGACGGCAGTACTTAAATCATGCCCCATGAAATATATATAAAAGCATGTTTATTTGTGATTACATATGTTATGTAATTGATTAAAATAAATAATGTTAAAATAACAGTTTTTTGCAACAAAACAAAATGTTTTTAATCATTTACTTATACAAATTTTAAACTACAGTTGAAATGGCATTTAGCAATAGGAGTCTGTTGACAAAACAGCACGGCAACAGATTGCAAGGTGTTCTCATTCGTGCGTTGTCTGCTGACTGCAAGGCGAAATCTCGCTACACCATAACGGGAATTATTAGGAGCGACAATATTTATTTTTGGAATTAACACCCCGGGTTTTCCAGTTTGAACAGAGTGAATTTATAATTCCTCGACGGGGTGCGGTGGTTTCCTGAGGGAGTATTGCAGGAAATGAATCTGGAACGGACTGGTTTGATTTATCACCACTTGGACATTAAAAGTACATCGACTACTTTATTTTAATTTATAAAACTAACAATCCACTCTTTAACTAATATTTATTTGAATGCGTTATTGTCAAAGAAGTGCCTTTATTTGTTGATCATTTTTATTGAACAAACATTTGTGGTAAAAAATTTCAATTATCATACTTTATTCAAAACATTGAAAGAAAAAAGATTTATTTTAACTGTATATAATATTTAATTGTTATTTTAAAAGTTTCCGTTTTCTTTCAGATATAATATTTGGATTTATAATACAACCTCACAGTTTTATACAAAATAAGATTATGCGTCTTAAAATGAGATAAATCACAATACTTATTTTTTTGTATTTAGTATTTAAGTGTGCAATCACACAAGGTCCGCTAAGAAGTATTTACATTAATAATTAATTTCTTTTATCACATTTATATAAAAATATCAGATAGTTAATTATTAATCGTACGTGTTTCGACGCCGATGGTTGCTGATTTTCATCCTGGAGCTGCAGAAGGTTTTAAATCAAAAACGACGCCGAATAAATACAACCGTTGATAACCAAATCCAATAAAAATAAATTGCCACGTTACGGAAAAATCATATGCTTCATTTTGGTTGGTAATATAGTTGAGTATTTCATTCTAAAATTGTATGTATTTAATGTCTTTGTTATATTATTGTATATTGTTGGTGTTAAATTATTTTTTTATACTAGCGGGTGTAATTTATGATTCTTGTCTAACCAAGTTTCATGAAGACAAAATAGAAAATAAATATATATCATTCATTTTTTATAAACTAAATCCGGTCCTATACGTACAAGGTAGGATGATGGGAGGGCATTTACGTTGTGGACGCGTGTTGAAACAACGAATTAATGAAACGCCCGTCGGCGACGTTCCGATGAAAATTCGTCGAATTTAATACAACACTTGTTCCGCGAATAATATTATTTCTGTCTGTTACAATGGCTATAATAGATTGTTTATTTGAAAATGTAAGTAGACAACGCTGTGCAAAACACTTGTTTTAATATTTTATAATGTTGCCAACAAGAAAAATTAATGTAAATATACCTCAAAGAGTTATCTTTGAAGCGTCGTTGATTACGTATATTTGTGAAAATTACTATCGGTTATATTATTGAGGGATGCACTGGCAGCAAATAATTGAGTTGTCAATAAAGACATTTATATATTGGGTGATGTTGGATTATTTTTTCTGCTTGTGATTTATGATTTCCATAAACTTACAATTCCATTAAAAAGGCGAAAGTAAAAGGAAGCCATGAAGCTCAAGCTGAATATCTCATATATTTATAATTATTAATTCTTAATTCTTACCATAATAAAATATTAATTAACATCAATTTTATTTTTTCGCTTATTTTAATCTTAATTTGTATTCATATAAATTCAAGCAGTATTCTTATAACAAGATATCTTATATTTATTTTGAATAGTAGTGATCAACCCACCTTACACTCAGTCATTGTTTATTTGATATAAGTATATATATAACCTATGTGGGTTTTAAGTCTGCAGTCTCGAAATCCGACGTACACTCGCCTACATTTCGACAAATCAATCTTTCAACCTACCTCCTCATACTACCGAGATTTATATGTTCCATCTTCTGAATGTACATTGTACACAATCATGTATATGTGTGAAATTACTTGAAAATTCAAATACGTAAGACATTTTACATTTATTATTTTTTATATGGCATACACAATACCTTCCGTGAGTTTCCACCCGAGCAATATTTTTTCCAGCACCCCTTGACATTCTCCGTCAACGCCTCCCCATAAATCATTACCATTCATTTGTTTGTAAGTCATTATCTACGTACACGAGTTGAACTTGGCTAGAACCATTATCTACATTGGCCGAATCAAACGTTACGGTCGTTTAATGGTCTAAGGTGCGTGCATATATTCACTACTCAATAGGTAAATGGCCACAAATATATATTTGGATTTTCGATTGCCAAATTGTGAATCTTCAAGATTTTTTTAAAAAACTTTGTTGACACTTTCGTCAATATAAATAATAATATAAACGTTGCCTCTATTCATATTTTGACAACTCATTTATGAAAATAAAACTAATAAATATTTTAATTGTAGTTATTCTACTTCAAATTATAATAAAACATGAGGATTATTGAATTAATGATATATTGCTGTTTTATTAACAGTAAGATTGATTTCAAAAATAGATTCAATGCTTGAGAAACAACTGCTAAGTTTATAAATCTTTAAGTAAAAAAAAATCAGTTGAAAAAGTAGTCTCAATAAAGTCAAATTGATAAAGTAAATAAACTGACGTCTATATTATTTAATTCATAATAATATAGAGATCTTACTTTGTATTGTTTTTTTTTTTAATTTTCACTCCAATGCATATGATCTAGTAAAGCATATAGATTTACACAGTGCAAAGATGTCCATTCCAAAAGTGGAATATATATGGATCACCGCAATATGTCACATGTTTCAACAAATCGATTATCACTCTTGCATTTTTAGATTTATTTAAATCTAGCATATAAGGAAATTGAACCTGCATTCTCCGGATGCTAGGCGCACGTGCAAATCTCTCGTTTTTTTGAAGAAACAATGTCATATCCACATTTATTATAAATAATAATGATTCTAAAAATATTTTTTTAATAATAATAATTAAATTAATTAACTAATGAATTATTTTTTAAAAATGCACTTATAATTATATATTATTTAAATATATGACGTTCTTAGATTGTGCTCAAGACTGATTTTAATACTTTTGCTTTTCTTATAATAGTACAATAAACAAATAAAAAAAATATTTGTAATAAAAATTATCGCTATGATAATTTACCTTTTAGATCCACAACTTTTAACCCTGACTTACCTTAACTCTGCCATTCACTTAATAGACTTAATTTCCTTGCCCGGATTGGAAAAGCGGGCTTTCCAAATTCGGTTTTCTTACTGTGCTTATACAATATGTACCTAAAATTCGGTAAGTTTACTCTGCTTTTTATTACGAGACTTATAATGCTGACTCTTAATCGGTTTATGGCAGTTAGAACTTTCGAGTATTATTTTAGATTTACAGGGGGCGTTCTGAAACCAATTTTATTATTACAGACGTAATTCTACCTACTGTGATATATTCGTTTATTATTTTTCCATTATTCATATGGAAATTTATCATGAGCAATGAATTCAAAGAGTATTTATATTTTTTAATAAAGCACCTGGATGTAATGAATTGATTTTATATCGCATAACAACAAATTGATTCGTTAAGTAATTTTTATAAATTGTCATTATCACTTTCACTTTATACTCTAATAGTGGGAGTATTACTACAGGATTTCTTTCTATACCTGTAATAGCTTTATTAACTGCATGTATCTCCAATAATCGTTTGTCTACCTCTATACAATCCAAAATATATATTTACCCTATTTTTCTCGTATGATTAATTAAAAAATAGCCTAATTATTTACTAATGGTTTAGTTTTTATAACTTCTGTAATAAATAATAAATCGCATGCACATATAAAATAATACGTCTAATTTCACGAAAATAAAAGTTTTGAAAGTGATTTTTGAAAGCATCGGCATGAACGAAACAATTTCTCCGTCTAGCTACTTTCCAATTCTAAGAATATATTTTTAAATTTAAATGTGTATCAATATGTATATACCATGTTCGCTCCCAACGTGCAGCATATGGATCTATACAGTGTGAAGATATCCACTTCGAAAGAGAAGTATATGGATTTATGCAATGTGAAGATGTCTTAACAGATTATTTTTCACGAGAATTGTTTGTTAGATATTTACTCAACCCAATCAGCATTCAGTCCTGAATTTTTGTATTTTTTAAATCCAACAGATGGGGATTCGATTCATGCTACCAACTACCCTACCGGGGAGACATATACATTCAATATAAATGTATTTCTATAAAATCAGTTCAATTGCTTATATTAATAAGCATTTGAAAAAATATATTTTTATCTTCTAATGAATAAATACAATTTAATAAATCGTTCTAGTAATTTTATTCATACTAAATCAGAATATTTGTATAAATTATTTCATTTACATAACAAAGCTTTCTTACTAAAGCTTGTGGTGTATAACAATCGATTGTTTAGCTTAAATATCTATATTATTACAGGAGGAACGCTCACTTTGTCTAAGAATGGCCATTGTCTCTAAGAATTTCCCGACGTGGCTTTTCACGCGACTCTAGTGTTGTGCATTTTCCGGTCCTCCGCCCCGCCCCAACCTTCACGTTTCCACTTCCTGCTCCAACAATGAATCCGTCAGCCTTACTAGAGGGTAGCTAATGTTTTGTGCCAGGCATAAATTAGATATGAATCTGAATTAAAGCTAAATCAAGTCAAAGCTCATGTTGAATCACGGCTAAGGTGATAGTTAACAAAGTTACAAATGCTATTTAATCAGATCGCTTACGTTATGCTGCGTCACTAGTCGGGTACAACACTTGCAGCTTAATTAAGGGTTCTAAATGAACTATAAATAATGGTTTGGGTTCGTTGTTCTTTGATGTTCTTGAATGATAATATATATGTTTAGTTTTCAAACCTATTAACAGTACGCCTACGTTAAAAACGTCAATTTACATTTGCTAAAAGTTTATGATAAATTAAAAATAGTATTATATAATAAATAATACTACCGACTCAGGGTTTTTGATGAAATTTCATTGATCTGGAAACAATAAACTAAGATTACTCCATCTTGTTCATTCACAAAGATTTCTTATTTTAGATGTACATAAAAAAAGTATATTAAAGAAGTAAACCATTTTGTTGTCAATCAAAATTTAATTGGTGCATTTGCTTCTTTTGTGTAGTTGTATATTTTAAATCACAAAGTCATTTTTATGCAAGACACGCACGTACTGTTTATGTCTTTTGGGTAATGTTTTTTTAATTGTCAAAAGTATCCTGACGTTTAAAAAAAGCTCCGTCGACTTTTATGCAAGTCATAAATTAACGTCATTTTTCGTGACATTATTTTTTATATTATTAACGAGCTTTGTATACAGCGCGTTTGGAATTTTCTTCCCATTCGAAACAATACAGTTGTCACCGATTCGAAAACCAGAGTACCCAAACTAATGGTTTTCTTTTCAAACCTTGGAGGGAAGCCCCGTCTGTGGGCGGAAAGGGGGCGTTGCGCCAAACAAAGGCCGGCAGCCGTGGAACGACGATCAATCACCCAAGACCTGCTCCTAGAAAACCCTCACTAATGCGTCTCCGAACCCCACACAATACTATTACCAATACAGTCGACCGTTAAGCCTAAAATCCTACAGCGAAATGGTCTCAAATTTTAAAAGGTATCCTACGGAACACAGGTGCAATTCTAGAATATATGCTAACAGTGCGTTTTATTGAAGTCGACTCTGCGTGCGTGTCGTGTGAATAAGTGAAAATATCCCGAAACCGGTGTATCGTTAAAGTTGTTTTTCCTCTGTGGTTTGCGTTTCTCTTAAGTCGCTATCGTTTTGATTTGGCACGCTTTGTCCCTGAAGTACAAAGACTTTTTGAAATAGTGCCAGTGTTAAGAACAATGCCTTCAACAACTAATCTTCGGCGAACAATTGTTTGCAGCTTTTTGCCACTTCAAAGTAGAGTTGTCATTATGCACTTCAAGGAACTAAAGGACTCTCCTGATTCGTTTACCGACAATACTCACTAAATAGAAATGTTTTATTTTTGGTCTTCATTATCCTACAGATATAGTGTGTTTATTTCATGGGTGACACAACTCGGTCGCATTAAAGATACTTATTACTTTACAAAAAGTTGGTATTCATAAGTAGCTTAATTTTTCAAACACTGGTTTCATTTGAACGATGACGAATATGTAGTTTTTTTATTAAAAATAAGCAACAGGACTCATTGCATACTAAATAAATAAGGATAAAGAATAAAATTTATCACCACAATAGCCCCAAAAAATATTTCTTAACTTACTGATATTTAAAATTAACTGTTTTCATTTTTATATTAATAATTTTAAAAATGCATGGAACGTTCATGTTATGATTTTCACTTGATATTATTATGATTTATACTAATTCATTCATTGAATATGTCACTATTTTTTAAATAAATCATTATTTGCACTAAGCTACTGAACTTTTAATCTAAATTATTAGGTTCTTTACGTAGTGCAACTTATATTTTTAAAGAATATAAATTTTATATTTTTCAAATATTACTATTAATATTATTGAGACGTCAAAATTATTATTAGAATCATTACATTAGAAATAAAGCTTTTGTATTATTATTGATAATTTGAACTTGTATTACACAAATAAAGAGTAAAACCTTGAAAGTACAATATATCAAAACACATTTGACCTTTTAAAATGATTGCTTAGTTTTCACAATCCTACGAATCCCGACAAATATTCTGCTGTAAGGCTCCGTTACACAATAGTTACAGACAGGATTTCTAGCGTAGCATGCTAGGAGTTAAAAACTTTTTGATGTCTTTAGAAATAAATTGCTTATATTGTAGAATTTATTATATACAAATTCGATGTAATGATTTTAATATAATCACATTCTACCATAGATTAACAGCATATAAAAGACTTATGGTTACGTTAAATTTAAATATCAAGCGCCGTTAGAAGTATCGTAATTAAATGTTACGTATACGACTGAAAAAATAATTATTGACACTCTGAGCAGCTTTAAAAATATTTTTACGGGCCATATTCTCACTGGGGAGGAGAGTTAACATTATTTAATGTGTTACTCTTTACCGCGGGCGCAAACAAAATTTCTTTCCACCAGATGAACGAAAAGCTTTATCAGCAAATCCACCGAGCTTTATTTTTTATATTCCACTTTTCTCAACTTTCCCTTTGCGTCTTTTATTATTTTCTTTTCGCTTTTTTATGAGAAAATCGCTTTCCTCTCGAGTTTTCCAGAGCGCCCATAACTTTCCTACATGTGCCAGAATGCCAGAGTAAGTGCATTGTGGGGAAGCTTATTTCATTACGACTCAAATTTGTCATATGAAACAAGCAGTAAATCTCAAATAGCAAACTAGACGTAATTTTCATGTGTTACATCTTATAACATCCTTTTAATGTGCTATTTTCTTGCACGTAAAACTTTACATCTCCTGTAAGCAGATGCGAAAATTACAACCTAGGAAAATTCACTATTCCTATTTGTCTCCAAAAAGATCTCGCTTGTTTTTGACAATTTTCTTTAGTTATGCGTTACGCGTTTGAATACTGTGCTTAGATTAAAACTATTTTCTTATATGTATTATATATATGTATATCTATATTAATGGTTTTCTTGAAAGCATTTTCAAAATGTGGTTCAATTCTTTGAGATGATTTACTTGGAAAGTATCAAAATCATTATAATGTATTAAAATAATTAAATTATTTAATTTTTGCAAAATTCTTGAAGAATCTAATTATTGAAGATTGTAGACAGTTTTTTGGATATCAAAAAATCATTATTAAGCCGACAGTAACTTTATTTTGTTAATTTATTGTATTTCCGGTAATAAAAAATTGTTCATCATTGTCTATGGTACATATTTAAATACATACCCATACATAATACATATACGAGAGCTATCCATAAAATAAGTTATATTTGGCTATTAAATAAAAACTAAACGTATTTAATAAACTATTTTATTGCATGAATGATGCATGTGATACAACGACTCTTACATGACATCGACTGTATGCACTTAAACTATCTATCTTGCCTAGCACCTAGCACTGAGTGATTTCTATTTGTTTCATGGCCTAAAATTATTTCTTGCTGCTCAGTATTTCAATAACGATGACGAGTTTAAAAATGCTGTTACTAGATGGTTTGCATTACAGGTGGGAAAAATCTATGATAGTGGCATTTAAAAACTTGTCCCAGTTGTGTGGTCTGTGGTCCAATAATGTTGAAAAATACTTTACGGCGTGTGCTAGACAACCCAAGAAAAAAAGTGTTTATACCATTTTGTTAGTGTTTGATAATGTTATTTTCTGGATATCCTTAGATATATATATGTGTGTGTTTCAATATCTTAAAT